>ML778711.1:504413-518319 GCA_009831015.1 Picea engelmannii
TATTTCACTTTTGACTTAAAGCTCCTAAGTCAAAGTGAAATTAGAATCATAAAGTAAAGTATGAGGGTAAAAGTCTCCCCCTTTGTGTTTAGAGACTCCTAAACACATGGGGACCACTTTCCAAGGTATCCAAAACTCAACAGCAAACGTGAGTTGAGTTCGGCTCACTCAGTGTGTCCTCGGAGGCACAATGCCTAGGTTCACAGCCCACGCTGTCACTTTGACCGGAACCTCTTCCGTCTAGGCTTACTCCTAGGGAAGCCAAAGGGGGTAGACCTTAGTTACTAGATGTGTTAGAGTTAGGTCCTAGGAGTTAATTTTAATTTGTTAAGGTTAAAGGGGATTATAATCCTAAGATGCTAAGGCAACCATGCAAGATGCAAGGATTAGCATGAGAAGCAAGCCTTTTCCCTAGGTCAACTAAGACTAGTGCCTAGAAATTGGGCAAGGGGTCAACTATGTTCAAGGGTTGTTTATTACAAAAGATTACAAGTTACTTAACAATCTTACAAGAAAGAATAACTCAATAAAAGAATACCATATACAATTACTTACAAGATTTACAATTTAAAGAATGATAGATTACAACAAGCTAACCAATTATCAATTTGTGTTTGTGCAGGATATCAAAGATTAAAGCATCAAGTCACATCACCATATATACGAGATTATCATCAACACATTACTTCATCAACATATTCCAAAGTTTAAGAGAATTAAACACAATTATTATGAAGAGTATTGGAGACAATCTACACTCTTAATTATTAAGCCCCCCAAGTATTCTATTAGATTTGGTCAAGGGTTTAATAGTTAGGTTTTTCTTAAGATTTACAAATTTTATTAGCTTTCACCAAAGCCTCCTCCTCCTGTTGCCAAATAACTGTTGGACGCTCAAGATAGTATGGCAACGAGGCCAACCCTAGCAGAACCAGTCAGCCCTGATAGTAAGAGTACTTCCCGGAGAGGACACACACCTGGTGCGCCACGAGACAGTCCCCTGCCACTACCCCCCGTTGTTTTCCTCAAACCCATTTTAGATGGTGAAGATGGTGGTCTAAGGTACCCTAAAGTAGTCTATTAAGTATATATAACAATTAGGTAGACTTTTAGGTGATTTAAAGGGTGTTTAGAAGGTTTTAAAGTACCTTTTAAGTGCAAATTAATGATATGGCCGAAATTGTTATTTGCTCAATGAGTGAGTTGCTTAAGCTTAAACCATTAAATGAATCAACACATATAAAGCAAATAAAAGAGAGATGGCTGAAAGAAATAAAGATTATATCATGCACATCAATAGCTTGCTAAGACGTAAGAGATCAATGGCGAGAACAGCTTGCCTTAAGAGATGAAGAAAATTTATATGTGTTTGCCTACTTAACCATTTAACAAATTCCAAGCCCAAGTAAGTGGCTACCAATAGATATAAACCATTAACCAATAAAGCATTTACTTGTTAAGCACTTAAAGATATATAAAGCATTAAGATTAGATCATGTGGATAAGCAAGAGATTATGAGCTTGAAATGAGACTAAGCAAGATCTAGTAGATGTATTTTAAGTGTGTTGCCCAATGGGCTTAAGATGATGAGATAGATCTATATCATAAGCATCAAAAACATTAAACCATTAGATCATATCACATTATATCAAAAGTAAAGCATTAACACTTATCCTTACCTCTTTGGGGTGTTCCTCTCCCAACTAGGTAGGTTATTAAGTTATTGTTTGCTTAGTTAAGTTAAGTATTCTTAGATCTTAGTTATTATGGCAAACAATGAGAGATGAGCAAAAGGAAGAGTAAACTAATCTACAATCTACTCAACAAACTATCAAGCAAACCCCACGTCAAGGTTGAGAAGGTGCCCACACCTTCTAAACCTTGCGGCCAAGCCTAAGAAAACTCAAAAAAATGAAAGAAAATGCTAGATCTAGCCTACGTCCTACCTACCCACAAGCTCAAGAAAAGGGGAGGCCGTACCACTTCCCCTCTTACACTTTATGCTCAAACAATCAAGCAAAAAAGAAGGGAAAAGTGCACTTCTAAGCTAGAAAATGAAGGTAAGAGTAAGAGATAGCTACCAAATTCCCACAAGGGGTCTTGAAATGTTGTGTGTGTCTCTTTGGGGCAGCCAAGAGCCTTCAACCAGATCTAATATACCTGTAAAAACAGCAAGCTTTGCTTGCTAGGATGGCTACACACAACCAATAAGAGTTAAGGAAACCCTTGCCCTTTTGGGGCAAGAACTTTCCACAATACAAAATATAAAATTTATATGATTTTTGACCTATCCAAACAATGATATGCTAGTTGAAAATGACATGAATGTACAGCAATATAGAGAAAGGCAATAGATCTAGAGAGTTAGAGTTTGTAAGAGCTTCAAGTGACCCTTCCCTTCTAGAAGGAGTTCCCAATGAAACCCTTGAGATGAACCTGCAAGATCCTTTCAAATCCAAAGCATACAATAGATAATATGTTGATGTAATGAAATTAAACGACATTTCTATTTAATCCAAACATCAAGACAACACCTCAACACCTCATAAGTGGGGGGCTTATACCCCGGACCAACAATACTAGCAGCCTCAAACATGGACACATAGAATGGGTTCCTGGCAAAATTGAATGGAATATCACTCCACAGAAGGCATCTACCCACAAGTTTGTCCGCTTCTTCTTTCTCTTTTTTTTTCAACATGGACTTGATAGACGGTTGTGCACCGAGTGTGGTTCTTGGCATAAAATATGATAATGTTGTTGTAGGCATTACAGACTGTGAGGAGTGGATCTCACTAGACTCCACTCCCATTGCCCCATGAGTGTGTGTGCTTCCCCTTGACCTGGATCTTGAAGCCATTTCTTTTTTCTTTGCTTCTGTGTACTTTTTGTTTGTTGAATACTCTTCAATTGATTTTGTGGCCTTCGCAACAAGTTCTTCGCTTAACTCGGTACAAATCCCCACCTCATTCCCTAAAATTTTCGCAAGGTGGTATTTTAGCCGGTATACCCCACCGAACATTGCTTTCCCACATAGCTTGCATCTGAGATGTTGTCAATTCCCTGGAGGATCAGGCTCACCATACTCCCAGAATGGATCCAATGGTTTTGGCATCTTTAATATGGAAACATATGAACCTAGGGCAAAAAAAAATCGTTTTTTAGCATGTGTTATTGATGAAAAAATGAAAATTTAAAAATCAGAGATAAATCAATTATGTATCTAGCATTCAAACTTGGTTTTGAACTCGAAATAGACACAAAAAATTTTAAACTAATTTACATCAACCTAGGGCAAGAAAATCCCAAAAACGTTTTTGGGCATACATGGCAAGAAAGAAAATCACATAACAATGGAAAAAAATGGTTTTTGATCCATCAAAAATCTATTTTGAAGATGTAAAACTCATTTCCATTGAAAACCTATGAAAATCTATGGTGAAAAAATGAGAAATAATGGGCAAATATTTTTACTTACCTCCAAATGCAAAAACTGTGAAATAGACTAAAAATTCCAATGCCAAATCCACAAATCTGATCCTTGAATCCAGGAGGCCAACATTGCCCAAAAAGGGCCTAACATAACCCTAAAAGGGCATGACGTCACCTTAGCAGCTTGATTTAGGGTTTAATTGTGACATTTAATGTAAAAACTAGATATTATTTGTGACTAGCCATGTCGGCCATTTTGACCTAATTTTGGTCTTTGGTATTGTATAAATAAGGGGAATTTGCCTCTTATTTTTCATGATCTTTCTCTCACACTTGTGAGGTCTGAAATTTGCGCCCTACTTAGGGTTTTATGACTGAAATTTAGTGTGACCTTGTTGAAGGAAGGCTATTCTTGGTGTTTTTTGGCATTTTCTTGGTGGAAAATTTACAACTAGGTGATGTGCTAGATTATTCTTGGTAAATGTAAGTAAAATTCTGCAATTCTTCTTTCTTTTCAATGGTTATAGTATCTTTACTTTGCATTTTGCTAAAGATTATGAAATTGTTAGCCTAAAACCTAGGAGATTAAGCACATGTTATTGTCCTTATCTCAATTGATATCCACCTACTATATTGTGCCAAGGAGCCATTTTTCTTGAAGTCGTTGCTAAGGGCCTTGCCATTGCAACACCCTAGCACTTGTTGCTTCATCTTAGCCGTCACTTGCTTCATCCTTCGAGTTAAAGAGGGAGGAAAATCTACTAAGGCCTAGGGTTACCTATACCTTAGTAGTCACTTTCCCCTAGGGTTTGGTGGTTGAAGCCTTGGCTTACTAGCACTTCATCCATCAACTCCTCTTGTCTTTGGCTCTCCCATTATCATTCTGCTCTTTCAACATTTGCAGCCACTTTATTGACTCCATTTTCCCTAAGAAAACACTAGTCTAAGACCTCCTTCGAGTATTTTGATCAAACAACCTTCAAAACCTATTCTTCAAACAACCTACTAACACTTTTTAACCCTAGAATAGCTTGATCTACTAACCTACTTGTTGTTGTTATTAAAGTAAGTTACAACCATTTAATGCAGCATTAAAAGCTCATAAAGCAATTGTAAAGGCTGAATTATAGTTTGTCTTATGTGCTTCTATAAAATGCTAATGATATGACTTTAATGGTTAATGGTTTTTAGTCATTTTGAAGCTAGTCTTAAGACATTTTATGTGAAGTAATGCCCAATAAACATTGTTGTTTTAAGATTTATGTTTACTTCATTATATTCAGCAAATTGCTTTGTTTAAGAAAGTCAATGGTTTTATGAAGTGCTTACCAGCAAGTGCTCTTGCAAATATACAGTTTTCCTGTTGCTTTGTTACGGGCAGGTACACTTCTGGCATATCATATCTTAATTGGTTATTTAATCAGACTTTCTGATCGATGGCGACTTGTGAGAGGGGACCTTTTACCTAGCTACTTTCCCTTTGCCTTCTCAAAACCCCAAGTCACCGGGGACATCTCCCCTGGGCCTACCACCCTAAATAGAAAGAGACTTCCTATTGAGGTGACAGTGATAGGATTAGTCTCCAGTTACGCCAATTTGCTTTCCTTTACCATCTCTGCTATCAAAGTACAAATTGTGCGATAACATTTTGGCGTCGTTGCCAAGGAACACTGAGTCAATCTTCCTCAAACAACACTTTTTCAGTAAGTCTTTTCCTCAAGAATCTTTTATCTTACAAGCTTACCTGGCGACTCCACTAAGGGTGATTCCCTTATCTCTTTGATAATTTCAAGAAAATTATCTGGCGACTCCACAATCCACAAGGAGGTACGATAAGCCTCCTCAATCCTTTAGAAGAAAGCCTCCCCGAAACTCTCCTGTAGTGAAATCACTCTTCGGAGGTAGTCTTCCATTAAACACAATGTCTAGCACAGGAACTCAGACCAACATCCCAACCCAAGCCAATAACCAAAGACAATGGTCATCCAATCTTTTCAAACTGCTAGACATGACAGCTATACCCAGTTACCCTAGGCAAATGCCCCCCAAGTATGAGAAATGGCTGCCTAAATTCACCAGTAATGATGCAATCAGTGTCGAAGAGCATATGAGCAATTTTTGGGCATTTTTCCAGCTTCATCCCATTAGTAATGATGTTGAAGACTTGGTTATGAAACTGTTCTCTGCCACTATCCTTGATGGCTCAAGACGTTGGTACAATAGTCTTCCTGATGGTAGTATTAAAACCATGGATAAATTAGAAGAAGTTTTTCTTAAACGATGGAGTATCAAGGAAGACCCCAACATGCTACTGACCAGGTTGAATAACCTTTGGAAACAAGAGAATGAGACCATTAGAGAATTCCACAGTAGGTTTGAAACCCTATTGCAAAAGATCCCTGTGAGTCATCATCCAACTAATAGTTTCCTTCTTTACATTTACACCAAAGCCTTTACTGGTCAACTATGGTATCTCCTAAGAGATAAAAACCCCCAAACGATCCAAGAAGCTCAAGAAATAGCCACAAGGATCGAGGACAACCTCCTTTCATCCAAAATTGAACCTTTCTCTGCCCCAAGAGTCAGAATGGACACTAAACCCAAGATAGTCCACAATGTTGAGTCTGCCTCGGACATTAGTGCTAGCTTGGCAAAGTTGCAAATGATTATAGATAGCATGGTAAAAAACCAAGAACAAATGATGAATATGATTGTCAACCTAGAAAGGGCCCAACATCAAGCCCCCAGGGTTCCATACAAAGGTCAATTCCAGAGAGGGAACCAAGTTTTCAGACCAAAGAATGATCAAGAGGTTCCAAAAACTTTGGCTCCTACAAATGTGGTGGATGAAAATCCTTGGTGCTTGCAATGCAGTGAAGCACACTGGGAGCATGAATGTCCTTACAACAATGGAGGCCATGACCAAGTAAACATAATGACCCATACCATAGAGGGCCCCCAGATCTGCCTTAATATTTTCCCTAAGGAACCTCAAGAGGGCGTAAAGGAAGCAGCCAAGAAGGCTAGGATAGAGGTGATAAACAACTTGGACCAAGAATCAAGAGAGAAGTTGAAGAAACAAGAATTACAGGTGTATACCAGACAAAAGAAGCTAAACCAACCCCTCCCTACCAATCCTGTAGTACCTCCACCCATGAACATTCTCCTTCCTAGGAACCCTCCCAAATCTAAAAGAGTGGACTTAAACTTTGACTTTGAAGGGGCACTATCCAAGATGCATGTGACCAACCCCTTGAGAGAAGTCAAGGTACCATCCATCAAGGAAAGATTTGATAATTTCTTCAAAGGATCAGATGGACCAATGGACCCTCCTATCATGTTACAAGCTGATCACTTTAGGGTCCAGTATGATGAAACCCACCTTTCTTCATGACCTTGCTGATGAATAACAAGTGCCTCAACAATTGTATGTTGGATTCAGGGGCAGGTGCCAACATGATGTCCCTCAAGGTCATGCAACAATTGAGCCTAAAAGTCACACAACCTTATAGGAATGTGTATGGTTTTGAGTCTAGAGCCATACCCACACATGGGGTAATTGAAAATGTGGAAGTATGAATTGAGAAATACCCCGAGAGAGTGATCCATATTGACATAGTCGTAGAAGATGTCCCAGATGTGTGGGGGATGTTATTGTCTACGAAATTTGCTTCAATGCTGGGAGGCACTCTTGAGATGGACCTCACCTATATCAATGTGCCTATGAACGATGGAACAACAAGTCATCTCCCGAATGTGCCAATGACCAGAATCCATGTGCAAGAAATTAATAACCCCATCGAAGCTAACAAGGCACATGAGCAAATCATGGAAAGTCTTCCTGAATTTTCTCCTGATGATATGCCTTTTGCTACAAAGGAAGACTTTGATCAAATACAATGGCCGAAAAGAGAAGATTACCAACCACTCCTGGACAAGTATAAAGGTAAGGAAGTTGGGGTTGTCAAGCTATTAAAGAAAGGAGAAGACAGTGTATTGATTCAGCCATCTCAACAAGAATTTTTCACAGCAGAGTCTCACCCTCCTCCCTCTAAACAATATACTAGGGTTGTCCAAGAAACAACCAAGTTCAGAACCAAAGAATACAAAGAAGGAGACATAGTATGGATGTGGGACACCACGAAGGGAAAGCCTACTAATGTCAAAGGGGATACACAATTTTGGTCTGGACCTTTCAAAGTCGAAAGGAAGTCGATCAATGATGCCTATTATTTTTCCACATTGGAAGGAAGAGGGCACCCGTTACCAGTTAGCAGGCACCTCCTCAAACCCCATCAGGGGGTGGAGACTTGACTTCACAGGTAAGTACAAGTAAGTAGGCATCTGCTTTCATTGTATATACAACTTGAATTTCATGCTAGAGTAGTTTGTATTCACATTTGTGCATATGCTTGTTTTCACATGTACTGTATATATATGAGACGGGGGTGATAATACCACCCCAAATGATTGCTAACAATCTTATGCTGAGATCAAGCAGGTCACAGGTTAAGTCAGAGATGCTGAGAATCTCATGCGCTCTACGATGAGCACATGTCCCCGAGTTGGAGCCAGATGTTATCCCCTAACCTAGGGATAACTAAGGAGATCATGTCTCGAGGCCCACAGGTCCTAGACAGAGTACCGAGAGCCAGATCGACCTGAGCATGGCCCTGGAGGGCCCATCCTTTCATTCTTCAGTGCCTCCACTTTGTCAGCAGCAGCAGCATCCATCACCTCGGCTTGGTCCTACAGCAAAGATAGATCTTGCTCCATGAGGTACTGAGTCTGGGTATCATGGTATGTGTCACTCTGATCCTCAAAACCTTTGAACATGTGCATGTAATTCTTTTTGTTTCTAACGAGTGCTTGGATCTTATGCTTTTCCACTTGACCACACCTAGGGGGAATGACAGGATGTCCTAGTAAGCTGGTACCCATAGGGTTTAAGTTGCCACTGGGGGGATTCATGAAAGGCCATCGTCCGCTCCCACCATACTTACCACTTTTCATCTTTTTCTCGCTCATCCATCCCATCACACTGGTCTGAACATTGGGTTGGCCAAATATCTAAGGGTTGTACCTTACCTTGTGGGAAAAAGGGGCTAAAGGGCCAGAGGGTAAAAGTAGCTCGAAAAAGATAAAAGCCAAGAGAATGAAACCTTGAGATGCTTCGCCCAGGGATCCCCGAGAAAGCAATAAAAAGCTTCTCAGCAAGAAACGGAGGTACCCATAAAAAATAATAAAACAAGACCTAGTTAGAGGGTAGGGGATCTCATCACGAGCCAACCTATTAGGTCCATGGGCATGTAGCGGTAAGACACTACCAACAGCTGGTCACCATGCCAGGGTAGTGGCTCTTGGCGGCATAGCCAAGAGAAAGGGGGTCTCATCACGAGTCGGCCTTCTCATCTCCGTGAAATGCTTGTGGGTAACATTGCCACCACTGGTCACCACGCCAGGGCAGTGCCCCCTGTTATCGCACAGTTTGTAGCTAGGAGAAAAGGCTATAAGATTGGAGGCCAAACTGGCGTAACAGGAACCTATCCCACCCAATGTCACCACAATGGGGAGGTTCTTTCTCTTTAGGGAAGTTAGGCCCATGGGAGACGTCCCTGGTGACCTGCGGGTTTGAAGAGGCAAAGGTTAATATGATAAAGATAAGTTTCCCCCCCTCACAAATCACCACCAATCAGATGTTCCCAGCTAAACAGCTAATAATAAAGTAAAACCCAAAGAAGTGTACCTGTCTGGAACAAGACAACAGCAAACTAATACGTGCAAGCTATTTCAATACATTAGTACTTCATATCAATCAAGAACTATCTGATGAACTTATAAGCAACTTGAATATAAATATTGATGGAGTCAATGTTTATCAATAGCAATAAAAATCATATCACTTAATCAATAATCACTTAAATGGTGTGGCATTCAATATAACAAACCAACACTTTATTCAACTTATGCCTAAGAAACCTTTCAATTGATCACAAGATAAAACATTGTTGCATTAAAGATGTAATAACCAATGATGACGTCAGCAACTAGGGTTACTAAGTTAATCTAGGCTAGGTTCAGTGTAGTTAGGGTTTTGAAATTCAAAGAGTTTGAGAGTTGTTGACCAATTTCACTACAACGTTGGAGGACTTTTAGATCAGTGCCTTAGGGTTTAATGGAGTCATAAGTGAAGGACGCAAGAGTTGAAGGAGGCAAGATTTTAAGGACTAGAGGGAAGAGTTTGAGGTGTTGTTAAGGCAAGGCCTCAAAATCAAAACCCTAGGGGAGAGAGGCTCACTTCGGTGTTGCTAAAGCAAGGCCTCGTGCTCTCTCCTCCTTCCTGGCAAAATGGCTAGCTCAGATGAAGCAAAAAATCAAGACAAGAAGGCTTAATGAGAGACAGTGTTGCTACAGCAAAGCTCTTTCATCAAACCCTAAAAGAAAAACGGCCCTAGGTGTAGATAACCTAGGCCTAGGACGTCTTCTTCCTCTTGAAGTCTAAATGGTATGGCTAGCAAAGGAGAGGAAGGAAAAGGAGTGTAGCTACGGCTAGGCTCTCTTCTTCTTCTTCAATAGCTGAAAGTTTCTCTATCTGGGGACATGAGACAGGGACCTACTTGTGTGCTTGTCACCTAGTGTTTTGATTCAGCAAATTATAAATACATGCAAGAAAATAAGACTACAACCATTCATTCAAGAAGTTTTGCAGAAAAATACTTACAATTCATCAAGAATAACCATGCAAACCCTAGTTGTAACACCTTCATTCAAGAGAAACACCATAAATGCCAAAAATGTCTTCCTTCAACAAGTGCGCATCAATTAATCTAGCCAAATACCCTAGATAGGGCGCAAATTTCAAACCTCCTTATGGAGTGAATGAGTTATGATCATAAAATGAGAGTTAAAACCCTCAATATATAGTGTATCAATGACCTAATTTACTTTTTAGGTCATAAAAAGGCCGACAAGGCCATAATATCAAAATCATATTGTTTTTACATTAATTGCTAAGTAAAAACCCTAATCAAGCAGAAAGGTAAGACGTCACCCCTTCCTAGGGTGACGTTAGCCCCTAATAGGGCAAATGCAGCCTCCTGAAGTGAGACGTTAGCCCTCCCTGGGCTCCTCCAAGCTGCCACACGTGCCAACTGCCTTGTCCATCTGCCAACTCGCTCATGATGATGTCATAAGCCTCCTGCTGACGTCCTAGGCCATCTAGAGCCAACGACCCACTTAAAATGGGTAAATCCCCCTGGGTCTAGCTGTGTCGGGGTGCCTTTGGTGGAACATCCTCTTCTTCTCCGGTGCAAAGTCCATGCTCACCCTCTGTCCTGTCTCTGTCCCTTAATGGAGACTCAGCATCCATCTGGTGGGCTCTTCAACCCCATGGAGGTCCGAACCGATCATCTCCCCATGTGTACCGGTCCAAATGGTACCTGTCCGTCGGGTATGGTCCTACACATCAAAGGCTACGCCCTCCATGGGCTCATCAGTCACAAGGATCATAGCAATGTCAATCACATTTCATCATTAATATTATTAAACACATGCATAAAATCCCTAATACATCAGTCAATAGCTCAAAGACGTTACACAAGCCTGCAATACAAGTCTGGGGAAAAGGACAAGGCGTCCTATTGGGCTAGTATCCACAGAAAAAGTAAAGTTCCCCGAAAGACCTAATCCAAGCGATGTAAGTGGATGATGTGGTCAGGGGGTGTCCAAGCATGTGGGTGCAGTAAGGGCCAAGGATGCAAACTGTTACCTGTGGGTGCCTTTGTAGAAGGCGTGCTATCCCTGTCATGGATGCATTTTTTCCAAGCCCATTCTTGCCTTTATTCTTTTTATTCCTTTTATTGTTTTATTTTCTTTCTTTGTTCAAGAGCTAATCAGGGGACACTGCCTTGGAGTGGTGACCAGAGCTGACAGTGTTACCCACTAGTACTTTTGCAAAAATGATAAGGTTGGCTCGTGATGAGACCCCCTTTCCCTTGGCGATGCAACCAAGAGTCACAGCCCTGGCGTGGTAACCAACTGGTGGCAATGTCATACTGCTAGGTACCCATGAACCTAATAGGCTAGCTCGTGATGAGACCCCCTATCCTCTGACTAGGCCTTGTTTTATTAATTTTCCAGGTCCCTCTTGTTTCTTGCTGAGAAGCTTTTTATTGCTTTCTCGAGGATCCCTGGGCGAAGCATCTCGAGGTTTATTCTTAGGCTTTTATCTTTTACCAGCTTGCTTTTACCTTCTGGGCCTTTAGCCCCTTCTTCCCACAAGGTAAGGTCCAATCCTCAAAATAGGTCAACCCAATGCCCGGACAAGAGGAATGGGACAGGTGAGCGAGAAATAAGATGTAAAAGTGGTACTATGACGGGAGCAGACGATGGCTTTTCAGAAATCCCCCAGTGGCAAACCCAAACCTACAGACACAAGCTTGCTAGGGCACCCTGTCAATCCTCCCAAACATGGTCAAGTGGGCAAATGTAAGATCCAAGCAGTTGTTAGAGATAAAAGGAATCAGATGCATATATTTAAAGGTTTCAATGATCAAAAGTGACACATACCATGATACCTGGACCAATTACCTCATGGAGCAAGAACCTCTTCTGATACAGGACCAAGACGATGGTGATGGATGTTGTTGCTGCTGACGAGATGAAGATGATGGAAGAAGAAAAGGTGGGCCCTCCAGGGCCATGCTCAGGTCAATCCTGCTCTCGATACTCCATGTCTAGGACCTGTGGGCCTCGAGACATGATCTCCTAGTTATCCCTAAAAAGTGGGGATAACATCTGGCTCCAACTCGGGGACATGTGCTCACCGTAGAGCGCATGAGAACCTCAGCATCTCTGGCATAACCTACAGACCTGTTCAATCTCGATAGAAGTATCAGTAACAAAATTGGTGTGGTAATGCCACCCCAGCATACATATAGATATATCTATAGACTGAAATAAAGCAATCAATAAGGTGAAGCAAAACTACTTACCTGAACTTACCTGTTTGTTGGATGTTCGATGTAGTCAAACGACCAGTGTAGCCAATCCAGCAATGTCCCACAATACCTGCCTTTGTGCTTCATCATAAACCAAAACAGTGATAAATCAAGCACAAAAATGACATGAGTTACAACATATATCATATCATCGGAAATCAAAAAGTCTAACTCATGGAGGCAGGTGGGAGGGATAAAATCTTGCCAAGTCCATATCTGAGGAAAGCACTCAATCCACCTCCGGAAAGGGTCATGAAAAGTCCAAGGTTCAAAACACTGACTCTGAGGGTTGGTAAACTGTCTACCTAGGACGTCTTTCCACTCTGGAGCTCCGGAAGGAATCGACAAAGATCTAACAGAAGACTGGCAAACTCTCAAAGGAAAGTTGAAACACTGAAAAGATAGACCTGAACTTGTAGTTTTCAACCAACCCTTGCACTCTAGGGTTTGCCTCAGAGGAAACTCAATGTAAAAGACATACTTCCAAACTATACCCTTAACGAAACAACGAGGCAAAGTAATAACAGGTAGCTGAAGAAAAAGGTCATGAGAATCCTTCTTTAGGCAAACAATGTTTTTACTCCTATCAAAATACGAGCATAGTGGTGGTTGATAGTCATCTTCATAGGGTAAATCTAAGTGCTTGGAGGAGTACTCATCAAAGGCCTCAAGGTAAGACGGAAAATCATCAAGCAAATACTGTACTTGGTCAACCTTGGGTGTTTGGGGAGCGTCAATAAAAATCTCATCTCCCTATTGCCACTGGTCAAGAGCTTCCTGTGATAATTGCAAAGGCAACACTTGGAGATGACTCCTTATGTCATAGATGGGATCCATATCATAACCAACTGCATCCCACCTACGTCTCCCAACATGTATGAATTCATCAAAATCAGCTATGTCAGTATCAGTATCATAACATGGATGGTTCGAAACATTCAAAAGCTCACCCATCTCCTCCTCTTCTTCCAAATCATAAAGTAGACAATTACCTGAATCTTGGAGAGGATGGCAACTTATTTTTTCTTCTTGTGCAGGAGCTTCGAGGACTTGGGTATCTTTAACATGCATTACTGTCTTATCCTCATGAGTAGCCCCTTCTTCTTTGATCGTGCAGAAAGGAAGATGCTCTTCATTCGAGGATTCCATTTCTCCATCACTCTCTGAGTAATAAAACAAGGTATCATCAAAATCCTGAAAAGGAAAGAAACTAACCTTATCGTGTTGTTGTTGTGCAAGTGGAGAAGGCTTGTGGATCGCTTCATCAAGAGGAAAAGGGCAAGTTAATACTTCATAGAGCTAACTCATAGAGCTAAAAGGAATCAGATAAAAGTTTGAGAGTTGTTGACCAATTTCACTTCAACGTTAGCTCTATGAGTTATCTTATTATTCATTTTCATGGTTATCTTATGAGTTAGTTTACGTCTAGTTTTGACGTTATCCCACATACACGGCGTACAAAGAAGGTAAATGA
>ML778711.1:535040-559782 GCA_009831015.1 Picea engelmannii
TATGTCTATTAATTCACCCACATTGTGAATTAATTGTCACTTTATGACTTAAGTGACATATTTCACTTTTGACTTAAAACTCCTAAGTCAAAGTGAAATTAGAATCATAAAGTAAAGTACAAGGGTAATAGTCTTACCCCTTTCTGCTTAGAGACTCATAAGCACATGGGGACCACTTTCCAAGGTATCCAAATCTCAACATTACCTGTGGGTGCCTTTGTAGAAGGCGAGTTGTCCCTGTCATGGATGCAAGCCCATTCTTGCCTTTATTCTTTTTATTCCTTTTATTGTTTTATTTGCTTTCTTTGTTCAAGAGCTAATCAGGGGACACTGCCTTGGCGTGGTGACCAGAGCTGACAGTGTTACCCACAAGTACTTTTGTAGACCCCCTTTCCCTTGGCCATGCAACCAAGAGTCACCGCCCTGGCATGGTAACCAGTTGGTGGCAATGTCATATTGCTAGGTACCCATGAACCTAATAGGTTGGCTCGTGATGAGACCCCCTATGCTCTGACTAGGTCTTGTTTTATTAATTTTTCAGGTCCCTCTGGTTTGTTGCTGAGAAGTTTTTTATTGCTTTCTCGGGGATCCCTAGGCGAAGCATCTCGAGGTTTATTCTTAGGCTTTTATCTTTTACCAGCTTGCTTTTACCTTCTGGGCCTTTAGCCCCTTCTTCCCACAAGGTAAGGTGCAGTCCCGAAAATAGGTCAACCCAATGCCCGGACAAGGGGAATAGGACAGGTGATCGGGAAATAAGATGTAAAAGTGGTACTGTGACGGGAGCGGACGATGGCTTTTCAGAAGTCCCCCCAGTGGCAAACCCAAACCTACAGCCACAGGCTTGCTAGGGCACCCTGTCAATCCCCCCAAACATGGTCAAGTGGGCAAATGTAAGATCCAAGCAGTTGTTAGAGATAAAAGGAATCAGATGCATATATTTAAAGGTTTCAATGATCAAAAGTGACACATACCATGATACCTGGACCAATTACCTCATGGAGCAAGAACCTCTTCTGATACAAGACCAAGCCTATGGTGATGGATGTTGTTGCTGCTGACGAGATGAAGATGATGGAAGAAGAAAAGGTGGGCCCTCCAGGGCCATGCTCAGGTCAATCCTGCTCTTAGTACTCCATGTCTAAGACCTGCGATCCTCGAGACATGATCTCCTAGTTATCCCTAAAAAGTGGGGATAACACCCCCTAACTAGCCTCTTGAAAGAAAAAGCAATAAGAATAAAAGATAAAAGGCATGAATGGGCTTGGAAACATTTGCATCCATGACAAGTGCAGCTCACCCTCTTCAGAGGCACCCACGGGTAAGCCATACATTTCCCTGCTTTCACTGCAACCCTTGCCCAGACATCCCTTACCACCTCATCCACTCACATGGCCTAGATTGACTTCCCCTAGAAACATCCCACATCCAATGAGCATTAGCCCAATAGGACATCCTAGCGCTCCCTCCAAACTTGGCTTGTAGATTAGTATAATGTCTTTGAGCACTTGTCCGAGTAAAAGGGGTTTAATCCACATGTTTAATAACTTGATGATTAGATGTGATTGACATTGCTATGATCCCTGTGACTTACGAGCCCATGGAGGGCATATCTCTTGATGTTGCAGGGTCACACCCGATGGACATATACACATGGGGAGATGATTAGTTCGAACCTCCATGGGGCTAAAAGCCCAACAGGGGGCAGAGACAGATTAGAGGATTACATCAGAGAGAGAGGACGACGTTTCACCAGGGGCAGCCTAGCAGGCCTAGACCCAGATGATGTAGGCCTTGGAAGGCCCATGACGTCACCCAGGTCACCCATGACGTCATCCAGTGTTTTGGGAGGTTTTGGAGGCAGTTGTGTGCCAAGTGGCACGTGTGGCAGGCTCCTGAGGCCCAAGAAGGCCTAACGTTTTGCTCTAGGAGGCCAACATTGCCCAAAAAGGGCCTAATGTCACCCTAAAAGGGCATGACGTCACCTTAGCAGCTTGATTTAGAGTTTAATTGTGACATTTAATGTAAAAACTGGATATTATTTATGACTGGCCATGTCGGGCTTTTTGACCTAATTTTGGTCTTTGGTATTGTATAAATAAGGGGAATTTGCCTCTTATTTTTCATGATCTTTCACTCACATTTGTGAGGTCTGAAATGTGCACCCTAATTAGGGTTTTATGACTGAAATTTAGTGCACACTTGTTGAAGGAAGGCTATTCTTGGTGTTTTTTGGCATTTTCTTGGTGGAAAGTTTACAACTAGGTGATGTGCTAGATTATTCTTGGTAAATGTAAGTACAATTCTGCAATTCTTCTTTCTTTTGAATGGTTATAGTATCTTTACTTTGCGTTTTGCTAAATATTATGAAATTGCTAGCCTAAAACCCTAGGAGATTAAGCACATGTTATTGTCCTTATCTCAATTGCTATCCACCTACTAGATTGTGCCAAGTAGCCATTTTTCTTGAAGCCATTGCTAAGGGCCTTGCCATTGCAACACCCTAGCACTTGTTGCTTCATCTTAGCTGTCACTTGCTTCATCCTTTGAGTTAAAGAGGGAGGAAAATCTACTAAGGCCTAGGGTTACCTACACCTTAGTAATCACTTTCCCCTAGGGTTTGGTGGTTGAAGCCTTGGCTTACCAACACTTCATCCATCAACTCCTCTTGTCTTTGGCTCTCCCATTATCATTCTGCTCCTTCAACATTTGCAGCCATTTTATTGACTCCATTTGCCCTAAGAAAGCACTAGTCTAAGACCTCCTTTGAGTATTTTGATCAAACAACCTTCAAAACCTATTCTTCAAACAACCTACTAACACTTTCTAACCCTAGAATAGTTTGATCTACTAACCTACTTGCTGGTGTTATTAAAGTAAGTTACAGCCATTTCATGCAGCATTAAAAGCTCATAAAACAATTGTAAAGGCTGAATTATAGTTTGTCTTATGTGCTTCTATCAAATGCTAATGATATGATTTTAATGGTTAATGGTTTTTAGTCATTTTGAAGCTAGTCTTAAGACATTTTATGTGAAGTAATGCCCTATAAACATTGTTGTTATAAGATTTCTGTTTACTTCATTATATTCAGCAAATTGCTTTGTTTAAGAAAGTCAATGGTTTTATGAAGTGCTAACCAGCAAGTGCTCTTGCAAATATATAGTTTTCATGTTGCTTTGTTCCGGGCAGGTACACTTCTGGCATATCATATATTAATTGGTTATTTAACCGGACTTTCTGATCGGTGGTGACTTGTGAGAGGGGACCTTTTACCTAGCTACTTTTCCTTTGCCTTCTCAAAACCCCAGGTCACCGGGGACGTCCCCCCTGGGCCTACCACCCTAAATAGAAAGAGACTTCCTATTGAGGTGACAGTGATAGGATTATTCTCCAGTTACACCAATTTCCTTTCCTTTATCATCTCTTCTATCAAAGTACAGATTGTGCGATAACAAGTTACTCATGCTTAATCGTTTTGGTTTATTACCCTGCATGAGGCATACAGCTGAAGGGCAGATGCAATCTGAAGTTACAACATTAGGCTTCAACTAGTGACATCGACTCCCTCTAAGGCAAACAAGAATCCAAGCTACTCTAGTGTTTGTTGATTAGTGCCTTAAAGTATCTGGTCACCATCCATCTGTCAAATATTAAATTCCAACAATGAAATATGTCAAGCCCCCTATCACTCTGCCTTATATGACTTGTAATCGTGATTGATATGATGGTTGTCCATTGCATCTTTAACACGATCTAGAACATCCAATTCCCTAACTTGAAGCTGTTTTCCCTTCACACGCCTACATGGTTTACTCGCATATGTCTCCTTTAATGGGCTTGTGGGAGCAATAAATATTAGGGCCATCAATTGAACTGATAGGATTCTTTAACCATTGGTCAACTCACCCCTTCATATTACAAGGGTGAAGGGTAACTGTGAAAATTTAACAATGATGGGACTCATGTTCGTCAGTGCCGCATTGTGCTGATAATCCAAGATATATGTGCTCTAAAATGATGACCATTCACCCGGGTACACCACAATTTCCTTTTGGAATCCACGAATTCATGGATTTCCTATGTCAAGTAGTCACTCGGCATTTGGTTGTTCTTGTGGGTGGGGAAGAAAAGGGTCCATTTAAGGGGACACATACCACCCAATCTAGTACTTCTCTCAAAAGCATTGATAGGAGAGCCAACATTGTTGAAGTTGTAGAGAAGGTGGCAACTACTAAGGCCACAAAGAAGATGATGACCTCCAATGCCATGGGAAATGTCAACAGGAAGAAGAGATTTGTCATGAAGAGAAGCGGAGGACGTTCGAGGACACATGTCACTCTCAATGTGACACCATTAGTAGTGAGTTTAGATTATCGTGCGATCGAGCTCCACAATTTGTTAGGGCAGTTGGTGCAAGGGATGGAGAAGCTCTGTTAGTCGAATTATACATTCATAATTCCGATACATTCTATTGTCAATCCGAGTTTGTAAGCTTATGAGGTGCAAGGCAAAATATATCTAGAGATAAACCCTAAAGTGCTCAAGCTCACAAATCAACACACATCCATTAAAAGAGATTCATTGAACAGAAAGCAATACAACTGAATCTGAGATGTCATTCAAGGTTCGTTAGACCCAATGTGAGCTCCTAAGGTAGAAATGCATGCCAATCATATGTAATTAGGTTATGAGTGACAGTACTCTAAGAGTCCCACTTTTAATAGATCTAATCAGTACTTATAAATGCGCCCTTATAAATTAAATATAAGAGTAGCAAAACAATCTTTGATCACAAATACCTGAGACCAATACTATCCAGCTATGGACTAATAAGTAGAACCCCAGGTTAACTTATGTGGTTAACAGTACTCTGCAAGTCTCTTTATTAGTTGATATTGGCTCAATAATGCACGGAAATAAAACCTCTTTAATTCATCCCACTGATTCAAGTATGACCTCTATACTCCTGAAAATAAAATCACTTGAACACATGCCACAAAAATCAAAGCTTCAAGCACTACAAGAACCATAAACTACAGACACTGTAAGAATCTCAAATTACAGATGCTACAAGAACTATTTTAATGTTGCAGGAATCAAACTGTAGAAACCATGCTGCAAGAACTCGATGTATGCAAAAATCAACAGTATTATTAAAACAACTAATAGTGATTCATCACGCATATGAACATAAAATAACACACATATTAATTCATAACCACACACAAAAAGGACAGTGTTTCTGAGATGAAGGGGGGCCTTCTCTCGAAAACATGCCTGTAAACCTACAGGAAACTCAAAATCACAATAGCTTGCAAAACATAAGAAACTGGCCTTTAATTAATTTGATGAAAGATACATCCAATATCTGAGCTGCTGCTCCTTAATCTTCAGTGTACCCTTTTGTCTATGATATGTCCATACTTATAAGATTACATTTAAAACCCTATAATCTGCGTTGCAGAACCAATTACAAAGATCTCGTTCGAGATTACAATATAAAAATTGTCTTGGCTATATTAGAACAAGAAGGTACATTACAGTAATGATAGCAAAAAGATGGTATATTGTATCAAGCAGTTTCATGACCGAAGGCATGAAATCGCTTCCAAGAATATCGCCTGTTACAAAGTTACTGTCATGAAACCGCTTCCAAGAATATCGCCTGTTACAAAGTTGCTTTGACCAGATCTATTCTCAGACCAGCAGTTAATCATACGGTTTGGTCTAAGCTAAACGCAAAATACCATCTCATCGCATATTCTTGCCAAATCCTCATTCCCTTTTTAGTCCACAAGGTCCGGAAGTAGTTGAATCAATGAGGCCGCTGCAAGACTATGGCTACTACAAGAAGGTTCGATCCTGTAACTTCATAGATCGTGACAATTTAACATTCAATTTAGTCAAAATAAATGAATAAACTATGACTATGGGTGCAAGTTATTACCTTTATGCTCAAAATATTCTTTCTGGCCAAAAACATGAGGAAATAGGTTTAGATAGGGCAATAGAACGAGGTATTATGGAAAAATGGTCAAAATGGGGTCCTCCGGTAGTCCCAAAAGGGTCAAAACATGGACTCCACAAACTCAACGGTAATATCAATAGCATCTTGGCAATGTTGGAAAAGCAATGCGCTGGAAGTGCAAGGAGCCAAGTGATTGTAATAGTAGCCCAAAGTAACTGAATTGCCATCTTCAAGCCTTATTCGACCGAAATAAATAGCATCCATGCTTGTTTTGTACTACAGCTTTGCTTCTGATGTATTTATCGATTGTAGGCCAACCTTTTGTATTATCTATTGATTTTGATGTTAATATAAATGGACACGGTTGCATCAATGTCATCATCTCTCATCATTCTTATTTCAAAAGCACTATGAAATGCTACATATATCTTTGTTTTTTATCATTAATTGATATTGTTACCCCCCTTCTCACCTAGGGGTAACTAGAGGAGATCATGTCTCATGGCCCACAATGAAGACAATGATCCCGATGATGATGATGATCGGTATTCTCCACAAACAGGAGCCCCTCAGATGCCTCCCCCCTCATCCAGCTCATCTCATTGCACGTCATTAGCATGGTTCATCTGATGATGGTGGTCCATCACACATGAGGTACACTAGTCATTGTTTCATATAAAGTGTCACATTTAATGCATTAGGCATTTAGTTGAGGATCATGGGTTGAAGTGAGATAATGACTCGTGAGCTTGGAAGTTATGCTTTTTGCCTTGTTTCACCTTGGTGGGCATCATTTTTGTCCTAGTCCAGTGTTGCCACTCTTGGGGAACAGAGGAACTATTGGAAGGCTTTGATAGGGGTAACATACTGCTCCCTTTCATACTTAACACTTTCCACCCTAGGGCCTTCTGTAGTGTACCAAACTTCGAGTAATGGTTGTTACACGTGCACCAAAAAGGTGAGTCGTTCATTCTCCTATGATAAGAAGGTCTAGAATGTCAAGGTTGATGCAGCTGCTAGAAAAAATGAATAAAAAAGAAAGCACGAAATAAAAGAAAGAAGAAACAATGGGATGACGAATGGCCAAGTCAAAAGCCAAAGGTTAGCTTGAGCTCTACCCCCTTGCTGTGAGGCGATCACCCCTAGTCCTAATGCACTGAATGCATATCAATTGAAAGGACTTAATCCCATTAAAAAAAACAATGAATGCTTGAAACCTGAAAAGGGGACTTGCAAAAGCAATAAAAGAATATCAAAAGGAAAGAAAGGGGTTTGGAATACAGACACTGCCGAGGAAAGGGTATCTCAAGCAACAAGCGCTCCCTCTACAAAGGCACTCATGGAGATGGACGGAGCAAGGTACTTTGCATGTTAATGACTCTATCACCATGAAGTAACCCCATGCCATTTCATTAACCATACTTACACTTTGAAGGCTTCTCTTGGGAAAGATCCCTCTACCTAGGTGTTGGCACACCTAATAGGGTCTTTTAATGGTCCTCCCATACCTAAACTTAGCAAATTGCATAAATCCTTGAGCTAATGTGAAGTTTGAAGAAGATACCTAATGTGAATTGCTTATGTGGCTTTTGTATTAAGTGGTGGCTTACTTTGTATGATTCTAATGGCTATGGTATCTTGTAGTTGTTGGTTTTACCTAATTATGTGAGCCTTGCTTGGTCATGATGCACTCTTGACATGGTCCTTGGGAGTACGTTTTCATGTTTGTACCTGGGACGTTATGCACTTTTCATAGGACATTGCACACTTGACACAAAGAGTTGGGTCCTTTGATGAATTTGCATGCCCTGAGGCACTTTCCACACCACTTGGGCCTTAGACGTTGGATAGATGAGCTTAGATATTGCAGATATGGTCAGATGGGCAGGAAGCCCACACCTTGGATAGTGCACCCCGAAGCATGTTAGGCTTTGATTTGGGGACGTTTCACTTAGAGATGATTGGAGACACCTTGGAGAGATGATGGACCCTTCTTTCACCTTGGACGTTGAGCATATTGATGATGACATCATGCACTATGATGATTTGGTGATGGTGGGGCCAACCTACCATTAGGGCATCCGTTTTGATAATGAGTTGGGGTCCTTTGACGATGAGATGTGCCCTTTGATGAGGAGGTGTGACTTTTCACCATGCTTTGCACCTTTTGATGATGAGACGTGGCCTTCGGAGGCCCTTGCACCCTTCTAGAGCGTGATGTCGCCCCTCATTGTGGCATCCTACACTCACACCTATCACTTTTGAGGGAATGTTTTGGTGTATTAGCATGTTTTGTTTATCTTTGAGGCCATTTTGGGGGTCAACTGTGACCTATCCAACTTGTATCATGGATATTTTATGTTTTTAGGGGCTTTGAGGGTTTATAGCGCTAGGGTTGCCTCATATAAAAAGGCTAGCGCTACCTCATTGTTGAATCATAACTCACACTTGTGGAAAATCATTGTGACTTGTCTTCTTTTACTTTATTTTCATCATGAAGTACGTATGTGCACCTTTGGAAGATCGATCCAGTGGATGTTTTTCTTGTTTTGGTAGATGTTTCATGAAACTAGGGTTTCTTCATGCATAGTGACTTGCTCTAGTAAGTGGTCTTTTCCAAGTATTTGTGTTTTTTTCATGGTGTTTAAGTGAATGTTCTATCAAAGTGGTGATAAGTTGCATGTTATCTTCTTTCCTTGGATAATTTTTGCTAGAAACCCTAGGGAAGGATTGTAATTGGTCATCCCCTTCCCTTCTTTTATCCATCTTAATTTTGTTGAAGCATACAAGGTCAAGATTAGGGATTATGAGTGGACATCGCCTAACCTTGTCTTTGTGGTTCAAATCTAGGGGTTATGAGTGGATAAACTTTAGGGTTTGACCTAGGTCCACTTGATCTTGTGCAAGACGCACTAGAAGAAGTAGGACGGCACCTAGGGTTTATAAGTGGATAAACTCTATGGGTTTGACCTAGGCTTATGATTGGATAATCCTAGGGTTTGATATTCAAGCCTTCCTTTTCTTTTAGCATCTTTTCAAGTCGTTGCATTAATTCCATATGCCCAAGGACGTAAAAAAGGCACTAATCTTTCTATTATTACAAGTGATTACAAGCCTTAGTTTATCTTTTCTTCCCCAAACAACTTGGTGTTAGCTTAATATTTGCATTGCATTTGCATTTTTCATCATTTCTAGCTTTACGTCTTGCATCTTAGCTTAGATTGTCATCCAACATCATCACTTATGCTTTATTGCATTTTCGGCCATTAGGGCTTGTCATATTGCACCTAATTGACATAGTTAATGCTCTTTCTTGCAAGTAATCATTAGTCTATGATTTGGTAGTCTTTGCTTAAACATTTGGTGATATCTTCTATTGAATTTTAACTAGTTTAAGACTGATTTACTACTGCTATTGTAAACTTGCTATTGCTGAAGTATACTATCTCTTTTTCCAAGTTTTATTGCAGCAACCTTTATTTTTTTTATATCTAGTGTATCAGCCCATTTTTTCTTTTCATTTATTAGCTAGTGCTTCGGGGCATTTTATTTACATTTCAATAGACATCATTGGTTGTCACATCCCTCACACACGCACAATCACTTTGCCTTATCTAATTTACCTCAACCTTTCCCATAACATTGACCTACCTAAATCAAGCATCCAAGATAGGGAGTCGTAGACTTGCCTTAGCTTGTTGTCGGATCCCTTGAGGTTGCTAGGGAAGCCTCCCTTGTGTTGGATCTTCTATCCTTCACTAAAACGAGGGAAGTACTTGCTTAGGTGACAGTGGCAATTACTTCCATGTGTTACACTAGTTTAGCATCTTCTGAAGGCTTTGCACAAGTGCTAGTTTGGTTGATAACAAACACAACACCTGTGCTCTTTTCTTTCCCTATCCATTGCACTTTGAAGTACCACTAGTTGCATGATCTTAGCAATTTACTTTCACAAAATAATGCATTTAATATTCTCCTTTGCTTTTTGTACGGCCCAATTCATTTTGAAAATCTTATTATGAGAGGCCAAACTATGCTATTACTATAAGGGTTTTTACCATTGACCCAAATCAAAACGTCTGTGGCGCTTGAGGGAAGATGACCATGACTACGATATAAGTGAAGGGATCATTGTTAACCCAACAATTTTTGCATTACTCGTTTATCAAGGGAGACAACCCTCCTCCATGTTTTTGCTCCTTTGTTTATTCTCTACGTGAGGTACCCGAGCTAAAATGAGAAGACATAAAATAAAGATAAAAAAAATGCCTAAACAACACTGCATAGGCTAGAGAATTATGGAACCCAATTGGCAAATTACCTAACCTAACTAGAAACTACCTACCTACCCTAACCCAGCATGGTAGATAGGCTAAATGGTGTGGTAGTGCCATTGAAACCAAGTCAGTAGTTTTTTTAAGGTATGAAAAGTGCTCATATGTTTGGCTGGTGAGAAGAATATGCATGCAACCGAACAACGTAAATGTAGGTGAGGTACCCATTCCCTTTATTTACAAAGAAAACCCTAAATATTGTTTCATCGTTGAGAGGATTTGCTTGAACAAACTCAAACTAGGATTGGATAGGATCCATATAAAAGCATAGAAGTAAAAAATACCACCATCACGAAAGAGCATGAACCCTACCTTGATCTCTCGTTGACCTTGTCATTTATGACCGAAGCTGCCTTGCCCTTTTAGTTATCAAGGTACGCAAAGGTTTCCATTCCCTCTTGAAATTGTTTATTTTTCACACAAGTGATTGACACAGTGCCCTTATCCTCATCTACTTCCTCACCCAAGGAATACTCGTACATTAGGTATGTCACCACCTAAACTAGCATTTAAGTGGAAAAATCTCAATCCACAGAGGCAACCTTGGGGTAACTAATAGGAGTTGTATCACTGTCACCTCAATACAACTTCCTCTTCACTTTTAGGTGGCTCTCTAGAGCACAAGGGGGGTATCCCTTAATTGTACAATGACGATGAGAGCCTCATTAAAGTAAATATTTGTATCTTGGCCCCATTGCCAAAGATTAAGTCCATAACCCATATTTTTGTGGAATATCTTCTTGTGTGTTTATTTTTGATGAGTATGTTTTAAATTTCAAATCATATAGCTCATATGGTGACTCCATCTAATGAAAATTTATCTAAGAAATACACTACAAGAAGTAATTCTCAAGGCTTAATTCGTCGTATTCTTAAACCGAAAAAAGTATATAAACAAAGAGTAAATAGGCTTAAAGCTAGGGAAGCTAATAATAATGTGGGATTTGAGTCCATTCAAGACATAAGAAGTTTATTTGTTAATAACTCAAACTATCTTAACTCTAAAAGTATAATGGCTGCCCCAACTGACCGAGTCAAACCCTAACCCTAATTAATACAGCCAGTACACCCTCCTGAGTGAATAACAGTGACAGAGTTTGTGCATCCCAACAAGAGAATGACTGCAGCATGTATGGATGCACATTCCTTGGGATCTGCACCCTCACTCAGCACCTCATGTAAGCGTTCTAACTACCTAGGGATCTGCACCCTTCTCTAAGAATAGATCATGCATGTGTTATAAACTGAACTGAACTGAACTTTCTAAATCTGGAACGGAAGTTAACTGAGTTTAACTGGAGGTGACAAGACTGGAAATAAACTAAGATTGGTACATGCATGCGCCCTCTACTCCCCTACATAACTGTTCCTCCCTCACACTCTATTGTGCACAAGAACCCAGGCAAACTGCTATACGGACCTGCTACTGTGTGCACCCTGGTCCAGTGGAGAAGACTAACTGAGCTAAACAGGTAAAACTCTTAACATATAGCACAGACAACATAAGCTTCCATGAATTCCTATATTTAAAACATACTTCTCATCTTTATATTTATGAATTTGATTGAAACTAAGATAGAAAGCTTCGAAATCTTTGGGCATAATGGAGATATATTGTCAATGTGTTATTTTAAACAACTGAAAACTACTACAAACATGGACAATGGTACAGATTCACAGGACGCCCTAATTTCTTCATTTCAACTAAAAGATTACAAGTTACAAGCAAAGCCAACATAGAGTCTTTTAAGGTTGATTTGTAAAAGAAATAGATGATAACTTTGACAAGATTGTTGATTACCCTATGAAAGAATAGAAAGTCATTCACACAAAATAGAGATAATGGAAAACAAGCAAGAATACCAGACTATAAAACAAAAACCATGGCAATGAGATTATCAAGAAAAGAAAATCCTCAATGAAGACACGTTAAGAAAAAATCAAGATATCAATAAATTGAATCTAGCAAAGCTTTGCAAATATGTCATTGGTCCTAATAAGCAATAATGTCATACTGTGTCACAAAAGAAACACACCTTATACTTATAAAAAGACATAAAACTGAACAACAAATGACTTCAAAGTTCAAACACGGATAATGTTATCACTAGACAGGAGGTACCTTCAACAAAAACTGTGATTCATATTTCAAAACCTATGGAAGAAGATACAAAACTGATCAACAAAAGACCGCAATCATGCATCACATATCAGTAGATTGTGATTCATATTTTAAAATTGACAGAGGTACAACTCTAACAACTAAATAATATCCTCGGAAGAGATGTTCAATCTTTCCCAAATATTGGGATGTCAAACATGATCACAATAACATTGTCAATATTAATTAACATGTCTACCCCTCATTCTATCTGGAAGAGCACTTGGAACTATCAACCACAAGAGATACTATGTCTTTGAGACAAACCTAATTATGAATGCCAAGTAGCATATATGCAAATTCACTAATGAAGTTCTATGGTTTCTTAAAATTGAATCAAGAACTCAATATGCCATCCTTCCTACCTATGACATCATGTTGGTAGCAAGAGGAGATATCAATTTCAATTGTATTTCAAACATGAAGCATTTCAAGATGAGAAGGTTCATTATGAACCCGTATCCTTGATTAATGAGTAGTTTCCTACGTGAATATGCATGTCTATTAGGTAAAAGGGAGCAGGCACCTCATCTATCTAATCGAAGATAAACATATGAAAAGGCACTATAACGGTCAACTCTCATTGATCATGTACTTTTATTGGGTTTGTACCCCTTTATATCTACAGGGTTGTCCTATATTCTATATCTTTTTTTAGTAAGAAATACTTCTTATAGAATCTCTCAGCTTAACTGCCACACTATGACTCGCACCTAACCTCATCCACACCCACCTGGGGGGTTTTGAACCCAGGTCTCCACGTTAATACGAACCCAATCAACTCATTGCTTGCCTCTAGACCACACACCTATAGGCTCTATTTTCTATATCTTACACAAAAAATCCATCTCTGTTTCACTCAACTGACATCTATCCTGTTAACCACCATTTTATAATCTAACCATGGGAAATAATGTATGAAGCAACAAGTAGCTAATTGAGAAAGCTTTATAACAAGTTAATTGCCATAGTAGCTTAGTAAAGTAAGATGACTAGTACATTAAGTCAAATTCTTTAAATGTTTACTCGTATAGATCTTTAAAAGCCAGGCCTACGAGGAAAAAAACTAGAAATGTATACAACATAATAAGCAGTTAGCCAATCATGCAATGAGCAAATACATAACAAGAAATTATTTAAAATCAGCTAAATTGTATTGGCTCAGTGACAAACCTCATACAATTGGACATTTGATTTAGTTTTGAAGGTTTCCAGAAACGGTGAAGTCCAGGAGTCAATCATAGCCTACAAATCCAATAAAGCAGCAATCAAAAATGAAATTCCTTCCAGTAAATGTAATATACTAGAACTATAACTATGTGCAATAGGTGAATTATAATATTCCACATATATCAAAATAAACATGAAATTTTTGCTCTGGTCTTACTCAAATTACAGTCAATTTCAATGTCTTATAAATGTAATGGAGCAATAAGGCTTCATTAGAAACATAGTTTATACAAAATTAAGCTATGAAATACATCCAAACACTTTTTTTCAATGTTCCACCAAGTCTCCGGGACGGGGGGACGCGGGTGCGGGGAGACGCACAGGGGGGACGTGTGGAAGTACCCCCAAATTTTAGGGATTTTTGGGAAATGGGGGACGGAGGGACGTCACATATATAATATAAAAAATAAAATTTTAAAAATAAAAATAATAATGATAATATGATAAATCTCAACAATAACAATTCAATGTTCATCTCATGCAAATTCATTAGTAAATACTAAAATACTAAATACTACTAAATTAGTAAATTGAAAATTCAAATTTGTAAATGATATAAACTATTAAACATGATTCAAAATTCAATTCAAATTCGGTAATGAAATACATTGATTCATAATCATAAATGAAAGTTGAAACATAAATAGTAAAATAATAAATATCGATACATTGATTTAAAAATTAAATTCATCATTCATCATTCTAGAATCTAATTAATTAGTACTAAGCAAAATACTTATTAATTAATTGTGTTTTAAAATTTATAAAATTATATAATGGGCATAAGTTATAAGATGGCATATGATAAATTATAAGTTATTGTGTTTTAATATTTTATTGTTTTAAATTATAAGTTATTGCCTTTAAAAAAAATTATTTAATAAATTGATTTTGTTTTTAAATATTTTTTTTTATATATATTTGTTTTTTTTATTTTTTTCTTTTCTAAATTTAATTTTTTGTTTTTTAAGTCTTATTAGGCAAAAAAAATTTGGGGGGACGTCCAGAAGTCCCCCTTTTCAAGGGGAGACGTCCAGGAGTCCCTCTTTTGGGGAGACTCGTCCCCCACCTTGGGGAGTTGCGTCCCCCCGCGTCTCCCCAAAAAGGAGACGTGAAGAAACGTCCCCCTGGAGTCCCCCCGTTCCGGGGACGTGACCCCCACCCTGGGGGACGCGTCCCCATGGAACAATGTTTTTTTTTCCTTTTTCCTACAGTTAAGTGCTTTTTAATTTCTGGCATGCTGTGAATCAATACAGCAAAAGTGAATATGCAATGGGAAAAGTGACAACTTTCAAACCTGAGCATTAGCACGAAAAGAGAGACATAGTAGTGTAGCATGTAGACTGACAGTTCTGTCGCTGTTCTCTACATGTTCATTAGGGTTTCCAACATCTACAGGTAGAGAATGTTTTCTACCACCTGCAAATTCCACAATTAACGGAGGGAACCTTTTAGCAGCAATAGTTGGAATAAGAATCTTGTTTGCAAATCCAACCTGCAAAACCATGACACATCTTAAAGTTGATGGAATGATTCTTGTCTTTCATAGATTTTGAAAAGAAAATACCAGAAACAATAGATTATCAGGATGAAACCTAAAAGAAAATGCACATACTAAATTCCATTTAAAATAACCAGTATCGTACATGCTAAAAGAATCCTGCAGAACTGATTACAATCCAGCAATGTTTCCAATAAACTCTTTGTTCTACCATAAGTTGAACAGGCAAAAGAAAACAGATATTGTCCAGTTTCTAAATTGAGATTACCACTGCCAAAATCCAGTTCCATCTCTTGAAACGATCAGCATGTTAATCAATGAAACTCTAATTAATCATTTACTACATAAAACAAGAAATTTTGGTAGAAACACATAACAGGAATATCAAAAATTCTTGCACTGAAATGGATATGTTGAAGTCATAGCTCTTTTTTATTCATGACCTCTCAAATATCTTCATGTAGTTGATTTTCTTCATTGTATAACCATCTATCATTAAAATGGTCAAGAAGTCTTTAATCAATCAGGATGACAAATTTAATTCAAGTTCAATACCTCATATCTGAAGACATTCTAAATACCATTGTTAGATTTCGAACACACCTCAGGTCTGGTCTAGGTTCTCAACAGCATACACAGAAATTACACAATCTGAACTGTGAACATAAACACACTGAGATGTCTAACAACTTAGCACAGCGGAAAATAGAACAATTAGATCATGCACAGTACACAGGAGTTTAATGCCCAAATCACTTGTTCTTCATTATAAACTCAAACTCAGAACAATGGGCTCCAATACCAGGGAAAATGGCCCAATTTTTCTTACACAGAAAAATGCCAAATACAACAAGAGAAATCATAAACTCAGAAAACCCTTACTCACTGCTGATGAAACCCTCCCGGTTTCCTTGCCAACAATCTTCCCACTGTTGACAGTCTTTGTCATGCACAGTAGAAAGAGGGTTTCTCCCAAACCCTCCTTTGCTGCTGTACTTGACTTGTACTAGTCCACAAGTCCCTGTGGCTGTCTCCCTAGGCTGCTGGCTATCAAAACAGGGCTACGGCCCCTCTGTTCTTCCCACCAAACAGGTGCCTCCGGCCCCTCTCTTTGCTAACCAGCCAGGCCTATACCCAGGTCTGTCCTAGTCCTCAAAGGCTGCCCAAAAAGGGCAGTGGGCAGAAGGGCCTAATCAAAACCTACTTTCACAAATTAAGAAGCTAAAGAATGATAAGAAGTCGCAAAAGACCAAATTAGAACAACTTACCAAGAAAGAAGCATTGATTGATTCATAAAGAAACAATGACTGAACCTATGGAACTAGAGAAGTCTTCAAACATAAAAGTCCAAGTTGTGGAGAAAGGAACCAATACAGATCCAATCAACATCACATCTTAAGAAGATGCAAATCTGATTGAAGTGAGGACATCTTCAGATTATTGTTAAAGTCCATGGTTTTATGAAGTACTAACAGCAATTTGTGCTTGCAAAAGATATATTTTCTTGTTGCTTTGTTCTGGGCAGGTACATCTGAATACTTCATTACTTCATTGGTTAAAACCATGGGACTTTCTGATCAGTGTGACTTGTGAGAGGGGACACTTTTATAGATACTTTAACCTTTGCCTTCTCAAACCCCCAGGTCACTAGGGATGTCTCCCCTGGGCCATCAACCCTAAATAGAAAGAGGTATCCTGTTGAGGTGACAGTGATAGGATAACCTCCTGTTACGCCATTTTGCCTTCCTTTAACCTTTTCCCTTGGAATAAGTACAAATTTAGCGATAACAAGCGGCTCCTACTCGATCCACCACAGCAAATCTCACAAGTTGTTGCATCTGCACTCACGCGCTTGATCCAGCTCGTGTCTTTGCGGGCCTCCAATTTTTCTCAACCCAATTCCCTTTCTGCAGTGGCGGCTCGTGTTCTTTAGTCGATGCTTTCTGCAGCGCCTCCACGCCACAGCCCTGTGCGCTGTCACACTAACCCGCGACCCAATTCAGAGCAGAACCACTGCCTGATCTACTACTATGGCTATCTCAGCCATCAATCTCAACACCCGACTGTCGATTCATCACGATCGTACCACCTCATAGTCGTCACTTCAGCAGTTCGTACGATCACAATTCTTGTATTAGCCCTGCAGCTTCTAAAAATCTGTAAACCTGGAGTTTCCCACAAATATGAAATTTTTGTTGCGGAATCTAGATCTCGTGCAATCTGGCTTCACCTTTAGAGTCCAGGCTCTAATACCATGTTGAATTTCCTGCTAAACCTGGCACCCGACAATTATTCTTAATAAAATCACTTTATTGAACAATTACACAACTAGATTACTCAACGAAAATAAGCGGAAGCATAAAATCAGAAACCAAACACGTTGCACAAGATGTTTCTGGGTAAACTACCCTTGGAAAAACCCTCGCGGGAAAATCAGATATGAGTTTGATTTTATTAAATAAAATCATGGGCTCCCTTCCTAGGATAATGGCCCTCGAAGGATTACAATGCAGTAGCCGATAGCCTAGCCAACTTGGTTGCTATCTCCCTCGTTGCCCCCTACACCCTTTCTTCAGCCCTGCCCACTCAGACACAAGTACATGAGCAAGATTCCCTCTTGCTCTTATGCACTCATTGTGTGCCTCTCACTCTCCTTAGATTTGTTTTTATAATTCCTTTAATGCCTAAAACCCTAACCCTAAATCTCCAACGGTCAAGATTAGATCTCGCCCCAATGAGATCAACGGTCGTGACTTAATCTCTCGTTGAGATGACTCTTAAATCACTTAAGTCACTCAACTTTACAAAAAGTCACTTTAAGTCATTAAATATAAAAGGTACTTTATAAAATCACTTTACAAAGTTACTATCTAGAGAGTGTCGCTTAGATACCTCCACATGCTAGGCACCGCCAATGCAAAAGTACTTGTCCGAGCTACCTCAAAAACTAACACAATAGTATGCTCAAATCCCTTTTCTAGGGGTCTCCCTGGTGGAATCTCCCCAAAAACTCAGTCATGTTTGCTCAACAAGGTCTAGATGTCCACATTATACTGTCAGCTGCTATCTGAAGGTTTCTGAGAAGTGATCAAGCACTTTGTTGCACAAGCTACATCTCCATGCCTAAATATCCCCTCCATCTGCTTAGCTGAGACAATCCTGGGAGCATCACTAGACATGCCCCTCAAGACCACCTTCCTCACATCTATTGCCCTGAACTCTAACTCCATGGCCTTGTAGTCAACATAGTGTTTCCCCAAAGAAACAAGCCACTAAACACCCAATATGATGTTTGTATCTAGCAGCTCGTTGCTCAACTATATAGAATTCATCAATCATTATGTAGTTAGCCAATGCTACATCCGACTGTGGAATCTTCTTGGTGCATGGCATACTGCACCCACGAGCTACTACTACATCAAAACCTCCAAAGTCAACTGTATGTATGCCTCTCTTAGCCACCAAGGCTACATCAAGCTCTCCCTCACAAGGCCGAGGTGACAGTGGACGGCTTGTCTATTCGTTGTCCCAAGCTCTCCCTCACAAGGCAGGACATTCCCTGGGCAAGAGTTTGGGAGGTAACATTTTGGCACCGTTGTAGGGGAGACAGTCCACTTCCTGAGTTAAGAATTTCAAGATTCAATTTGATGAGCGATCAACATTTAAGCTCATCTGGTGACTCCATTGAAGGGAAGAAGGCCATTTCCCTTGAATATTTTAAGGCTTGTTGCTTGTGGGGTGAAACAAGTAACATTGTATTGGCATCGATTATTCACCTTGGTGTCTCCACTCTTATCATATTTGGATTTCAGGTTGGAGTTGGGTGAGAATGACACCTTGGGATTTTCATGAGGTCTCCCCTTGTTTTGATTTTAGAGGAAGTGTGCGTTATCCGAATGAAATCCCCCTAGCATGGAAAATGGAAGTTCCAAAATTTAGCAGTGAATGCTTTCATGTTGTTCAGCATATCTTCTTGTTTTTGGAATATATTTTAAGGCTTGATGTAGCACATGAGGATGTTCTGATCAAACTATTTTTCTCCTCTTTGGATGGGAGGCAAAGAGCTCGGGTAAGAAATTCCATTCCTCCTAAGACGATATCACCTTATGCAGATTTTCTCAAAGTTTTTTTTAATCATTGGGGTCCTCCCTCACAAAGATAAGAAGATATTTTTGGAAGCTTTAGTGCATCCTTACAACATGAAAAAGAAAATGAGATTGTTGAAAACATTCCCATGGATGAAGGGTTTTCTTGTGAAGAAAAATGATCACTGTGCGAATACTTTGAAAATCAAACTTATGAAGAAAACCCCAAAGAAGAACAATTTGATGATTGGATTGAGGCTTTCCATGAGAGAAAAAGGGTTATTGATGATTTGTTGCTTGAGTTTCAAAGGAATCCTTCACATGAATTAGGGGTTGAAATCAGCAAGAAGATAAAAGAAAACAATGCACTTTTGAACTTAGTTGAGGAGAGAGAATCGATGGCTACAAATCATAATGAAGATGCCCTCACTTTGCCACTGATTGAAGGAGATATTGACCCCACTGGAAGTCAAGGATATGATTAAGATAACCAATCATTCAATGATCACATTGAAGAAGGATCACTCCAAGAAGAACACATGGAAGAAGAGGAAGGTCAACCACTTAATGAATCCATTCAGGAAGACGAGTTGAAGGGAATTAAAGATGATAGCAACCAAATTTTTAATTCCCCTCTTTATGAAGACGATAACTTAGCAACTTGCACCTTTTTCCCGAACTTTGAGACCTCTTGATGAATCCTTTGACAATTTGGGAAGGGAAGAGTTTGTAGAAGTATCCTTAGGGAAAGAGCAGCCTGGTGGCCCTATTGATTTGGGTGAGAACTTAGAGGGTTAAAATTGCCAAAAAAAATTGTCTTCTTATCCATATGAAGTTGAGGACTTGATTAATGATACCCCTTATCAAAATATTGAGCTTTTTGATCCATCATTTGGTGACATTGAAGGGATAAAATGTGAAGAACGATTAGTGGACTCTCCCTCGCTTTGTGAAAAAGATGATGATCTTAGTGTTAAAGACCATGATGACTTGTTCTACATTGGAATATTTAAATGGAATATCAATTGTTTTTACTTGGATGGAAATCCAATTTATGACATTGATTATGAGGATAAAGATGTGATTGGTATACTTGGACATAATGTAGAATTTGACTTAGAAGTACTTGATGAGAAATCCACTATTCTGAATCTTGAGGAATAAGAATTGATTTGCCTCTCGCTTCATGACAAGGTTGAACCTGAAAGGGTTGTTATGAGTATTGAGTGTCCCTCGTCTTGTGTCCTTGGAAGCTTACCCTTAACCTATGACTGTCCCCAACCTCCTTGCTTCTCCCTGACTTGTTTTCCTTCCTTACCCTTGACCTATGAGTACTCTCATCCTCCTTACCTTCCTTTGACTTGTGACTATTCTCCTTCCTTACCTTTGACCAAGAGAGACATGAAAAGTCAACCTTTTCCTTACAAATCCCAGCTAGAGCAACCTTGTAAGCCTCTCTTCCTCGATGATTTGACAGGTGAGGTCAATAGGTTGACCCACTCTTATGATTACATTAGCCTTATTGACCTATGGATTGTTAGCTTTTAGGGTAGCACAGACACGTACTTCTGCATTGGCGGTGCCTGGCATGTGGAGGTGTCCGAGTGACACTCTCTAGATTGTTAAAGTGGCTTTTATGTAATGACTAAAGTGACTTTTGTAAGGTTGAGTGACTTAAGTGATTTAATTCATCTCAACGAAAGATTAAATCGCGATTGTTTGATCGTGAGATCCAAGATCTAATCTTGGCCATTGATATCTAGGGTTAGGGTTTTAGTCATTAGGGGATTATAAAAGAAGATCTATGGAGAGTGAGAGGCACACAATGAGAGCATAGGAGCAAGAGGGAGTCTTGCTCATGTACTTGTTGAATTTCCGTCTTCAGCAGTTAACTAGATTATGTTCTTTTACTTTTAATCAATTAGCACAATAACTGCATATAAAGGATCACTGAAAGAATAACATCCATAGCATACACAAGATTTACCCTGGGAAAACCCTCTAGGGGAAAAAACCAGCAAATTTCCTCAATATAGATTCACCAACCAAGAACAATGCCTCTCTCCAAGAGAGAACTTAACAAAGCAGAAGATCCTCATCAAACCCTTGACTAGGGAAGAGTAGCGCACCACAAAACCAAGATATACCCGAGAAGTAGACCAAGAACCTCCACAACGTCACCTCTTAGCTGCAGTAGTGACTTCCTCTAAGACTTGTGCACTTCTCTTCCTAGATGCAAAGCTAGTGTGTGTGTGTGTGTGTGTGTGTGTGTGTGTTCAAATGAGGCGCTAGCCTCCCTTATAAATAGTAGTTTGGCCAACCTAAAATTAGGTCTAGGTCGACCTGTCAATTTATCCTTTTATTTTCCATTTTACTTGTCAAAGCACAATAGGGCCAACTTTTACAAAGGCACAATAGGGTTGTCTTAACAAATATAATATAATGATATTCTTTAGGGTTTTGTCTTCATCAAATACAATAAGGATATCTTCCGAAGCTACTCAAACTTCAACACTCTCTCTTAGCAAGGAAGGTATTCTTCTCGTCACGATCATCATCACTACTTCTGCGCTTCTGTACACCTGGTCATTGTCTTGTTGTCAATCACGGATCTATATATCATAGGAAGTTCTGCACTTTTTACTGGAGTAGCGTACCAACCTGCATTGGAGTAGTATACCAACCTACGTTGGGGTAGCATACCAATCTGCGTTGGAGTACCATACCAGCCTGCGTTGGAGTACCAACTTGCGTTGGGGTAGAATACCAGCCTGCATTGGACTACCAACCTACACTGGGGTATCATACCAGCCTGCGTTGGAGTACCAACCTACGTTGCGATAGCATACCAGCCTGCGTTGGAGTACCAACCTGCGCTAGAGTAGCTCCCACTACTGAGGATCTCATCATTTCCCTCTATTGGGGAACACGTCACTTCTCGCTACTGGGGAACACATCACTTCCTGCTACTGGGGAACACATCACACCCTCTCTTGAGGGAAAATCTTTCTAGACCACACCAAGCTTGTCTCTGAAGTGTTCTAACTTCATTCTCGAAAGAGGCTTAGTCAACACGTCTGCTACCTGCTCATCGGTAGGAACACACTGGAGCTTTACTGCTCCCTTCTGTACCATCTCTAGGATATAATGGTACTTGATCTCGCTATGCTTGGACCTGTCATGGCACATTGGGTTCTATGACAATTTTATGCAACTCTGGTTGTCATAAAGGATACAAGTCGCCTCCAACTCGAGATCAAACAATCCTATAATCAGCTTCTGAAGCCATACTACTTCGCCACAAGCTAAACACGCTGCTACATACTCTGTCTCTACGGAACTGAGTGTCATACAAGTCTGCTTCCTACTGAGCCACGAGATCACAGTTGATCCCAAACTGAAGCAACAGTCGTATGTACTTTTTCGGCCTATGACACTGCCTGCCCAATCTGAATCTAGGTAGCCCTGCAATCATATCTCATGATCCGAGATATATCTGAATCCATAATCAATTTTACCCTTTAGGTACCTCATCGCATGTTTTGCCGCAATCACGTGAAATGTCTAAGCTCAACCATATACTAACTCAATGTGTTCAACGCAAAACATATATCTGGTCTCGTGTTCGTCAAGTACATCAACGAACCAATCATTTGCCTGTATATGGTGGCATCCACTGTCTCTGAAGTTGTAACACTCAACGACTTCAAGTTAGCTACCATCGGTGTAGATATGGCCTTACAGTCCCACATCCCAAACCTCTTCAGGATCTCCACTACATATTTTCTTTGGTTAAGGAAAGTCCCATCCAGTCTGTGCCATATCTCCAGACTTAAGAAGTAATACAACATGCCTAGGTCCTGTTGTAATCCTAATACACACCTACAAACGTGAAGAAATCTCCAACCCATTTGGTGTGTCCTTAGAGGCACAAAACTGAATCCAGACCCACTATCACCTCAATCTGGACTCCTTCAGTCTAGGCTCACTCCTAGGGAAGCCAAGGGGGGTAGACCTTATTAAACTATGTAAAGGTTTATTTTAGTTCTAGGAGTTAATTAAATTGTTGATTAATGATACCCAACCCAATGACAAGCAGCAATGCAAAATGCAATCTTTCAATGACAAGCAAACCTTTATTTATTAAACCACAATTGGACCAGTGCCTAAAAATTCCACTTATTCCAATATATATAAAAGAATGATACACACTTTCCGCATGCATGGAGGCGACGAGGGATCCGGAGATTTTGTCGGAACCTGGTGGACAGTGCGGGAATCTATTGGCAGGGGATCCAAAGCCACTTGTCAGCGAATCGGACGGGGTTTTGGCAATGGGCTCAGTGGGTTCGGTGTCTGTGTTGTCAACAACTCCGGGTTCAGATATATCGAAAAAGACCAATTTTTCTTCGGAAGGTTTGGTAATTTCCTCAGAGCTGGTTTGTGGGTTTTATGTGGCTTCTTTGATTGGTTTAGCACATGGGTTGGAACTTTTTTCGGCTCTGGCTGAGGGCCGTTTAGGGTGCATTGGTCCCGAGCCTGGGGCTCTCTTCGATGGGGACAACTGGGGTATTCAACAGAAGGGGTTCCTAGAGTCGGTCTCAAATGTTCATTTCTCTCCGTCGGAGGTTCTCAACGACGCAAGCACTTTTCTGGAGGCTGCGGTGACGGTGGGGGAGTATTTTCAGGGTGTCGGGGTAGCGGTCAAGGCGGTTGAGACACCTGAATCTCCTCTTCTCAATACTTGTACACAAGATTTTACTAGGGCAAGGGATACTATGGGATAGAAGCCTGTGGGGGGGAAAAAGAATACATCGCACAGAGGTACTCAGTGTGCTCGGGACCAGGTTGATTCGGAAAGCCTGGTGTTTGGTGAAGACATTGATATGGACCGCGTGGTGGAGTTCTCTGAGATGGCGGTGGTGGGCAGGTGTTAGATTTTAGGGTAAAGTTGAAAACAGCAGTCTCTTTTTAATTTCAAAGTAAAAACACCTTAGATCTGAAGCATAGACAGCATATATAAAGATAGAACTTTGACTTATATTAACAGCAGAAAAATATAGATCAGAAAAAGTCTGAAATTAACCAATGATCTATGAGTAGTGCTTTAGATTAAGATAAGAACAACTTTCAAATCATAGACAGTGATAACAGTTCTATAGATACAACAGTAGATCTATGTTCCAGACAGCAGAAGAAAACTTAGATTGTATGCTATAAAACTCAGATCTCAATCAATAACAAAAGGCTCTTCTATAAGTAATAGCAGATCTATATAGATTAGTTCTGGAACAAAGAGTTCTTCTAAATGTAGCAGCAAAGTTATATAACAGCAGATTGACAATGAAACAACTTTACAGTTACCTCAGATCTGTAGCTAGATATAAGTTAGAAACATACCTGATGACAGCCTTACCTCAGAGGATAGAACAAAGCCACAGTAGAGATCAATCCTGAATGTTA
>ML778711.1:560942-577972 GCA_009831015.1 Picea engelmannii
CCTAGACATTTGTCTAGGGTCTTTATCAATTTGGTCCCAGACCACATACCCCAGGAGTGCACTGGGGGCCCTAGATCTTGTCTAGGGTCTTAGCCATCTTCCAGGAGAATGGCTCTCGCTGCTGCATGTAAATTTAACAGCAGGGCGCGCGGGAAACGGTTGGGGACTGTTTTCCTGAGGTCTTGGGTGGCTAATACATGGGGGGCTAATATCACGCGACCTCCAAGTATCAGGCTTCTAGCTAAGGGCTAGTTTGCTTTCCTTTTCTCTGCCACGGAAGATGTGTCCTGGGTATTGTTGAAAATTTGGAGTATGGTTGGGATGCCTATTGTCCTTAAAAGGTGGACTCCAAATTTTGATGCTAAATGGGAGCGGGTGGATGTGGTACCCATCTGGGTTCGATTGTCGGGCCTTCCTATGCAGTATTGGAACTCTATGCGTTTTGCGGCCATTGGAAACAAATTGGGTAACTATATTGAAGCGGATATGTCTTTTGAGGAGACTGGTTTGATGTCTATGGCCAGGATTTTGGTGAGGCTGGATCTTCGTCCAAGGTTACTAAAAGAGTTGACTATTGAGACGGCATTTGGATCCTTTATCCAACCTTTGGACTATGAAGGCATTCCTTTCAGGTGCCATAGATGCCATATCTATGGACACGGTGTTGCACATATCAAGGGGGAGTTTCGGGGCACAACGGATGAAGACCAACTTGCTGCGCCGAGGCGTTCGGACTTGGCAACTGCGGTTTTGGGGGATTTCTCTGTGATGCAGGGGGTGGCATCCCTATGATACTACTGGTATTGGCCCGCTTGGAAAGAGCACGGAACTGTCTCAGGTACAGAAGACAACAAAAAAGGCTTGTCCAAGCTCTCTACTGTTGTCGAGTAAGTTGTCGACTACCAATATTTCAGCTCTCTAATTTAAATTCTAATTATTTGTTTCTGTCGGGCAGTGTGGGGGATGTTACTATCTCATCTTTGGGGTTCTCCACTGGCCCCCCTTTGTCGTGCTATGTTATGTTTTTTTGTAAATTTCCTATTGTTGGGGAGTTTTACCCTCCTTCACTTATCACTTTGATTGTTACTATTGTGGGTATAAAGGAGTCAGGTTCAGTTGTGATTTAAAGGTTTCCTCCCCTTTGATTACCGTTGAGGTTGTGGGTACTTCGGGTTTTTCTTCTGTTGGACTCGCCACTGATGTGGAGCCTGCACCTTCCCTTTCTACTTCCCCTATGGACTTGACTGGGACCTCTCCCCACCTTTGCTCCCAGTCGACCTCTGGAAACTCGTCATCTGAAGGGAGAAGGGTCCATTATTCCCTACGTAACAGGTCCATTTTAACTGAGGACTTTTGTGTGGGTGGAGATGAGGAGCTTGTGGGTCGTGGTTTGGGATCTTTACCACGGGTTCGATTATCGACTCGTTGTTGGGGAAGGAAGTCCCACCTACTCTTGGCTCAAGATCGGGCCAAAATTGACTTGGCCTCGGGTAGACAATATTCCATTGAATGGGCGCTTAGAGCAAAGCAATCCCATGGGGTGGTTTCCCTATGAAAATCCTATCCTTTAATTGTCGGGGGCTGGCGAACCCTGTAAAAAATTGTCTTTAAAAAGGTTAGTAGAAGTTGTCTCTCTGGATGTTATTTTTCTACAAGAAACTCTGGGGATTAGTGAATCGGTGGTTGCGTCGTTAGAATCTTTGATGCCAGGTTGGTCCTTTGCGGCGGTGGATGTAAAGGGATGCTCTGGGGGATTGGCCACAGGGTGGTCTCTTAAGAATTGCAACTGTGAACGGGTTTGGGGTTTTGAATCAAGGATCGGTCTCAATGTTTTCTCAGTTGAATTGGGTCGTTCTTTGACTCTAGTAAACATTTATGGTCCCTACTCTGATAGACAGCATTATTGGGAATCCCTGGCCAAATGTTCATGGTTTTCTGCTAAGGAGGTTGTTATTGGTGGCGATTTTAACTTCTCCTTGGGTGCGGCGGAAGTTTGGGGTCCTAGAACAAACCCGGATCCCTTGACCAATTACATTATTCATTTCCTGGATCAACATGGGTTGTTGGATATTGAGCCAATAAAACTTAAGCCGACTTGGAGGAATAGACGGACTGGTGATGATCGAGTTGCTAAACAACTGGATCGTTTCTTACTGGCGGAGGAGCTTGTTGAATCCATGGCGCTTGTTCGTCAATGGGTTGCTTGTAGCGGTGAATCGGACCACAATCCAATTGTCTTGGAGTTGCGTGGTAGGGTTCGTCGTGCTCCCAGTCCTTTAAAATTTTTTGAGGGATGGTTGAAGGATCCGGAATATCAAGAATTGGTTCGTAAGTTGTGGATACCCATTGAGCAAAATCCAGATACTCATGCAGTTGTACAATTTTTGGAAAATTTGAAAAGAATCAAGCAGGTAACAATCACTTGGGCACATGAGAAAAAAGTAAAAGAGGAGCAGGAGTTAAAACTCATTGAACAGACTGTTGGATTGGCAGGATGGCAATGGTCAGGGGTTTTGTACCAGTGAGGACAAGGAGGAATTGGTCAGATTAGAATTTAGGCGAAGGGCTCTACTGGCAGATAAGGAAGCCTTCTAGAGATTAAAAAGTCATGCTATTTGGCTTACCTGTGGGGATGAGAATACAAAATTCTTTCACTCATATGCCAAAGGTAGGAAAATGACAAACACTATATGGGGTCTAAATCAGGGTGATGGTCAAATTGTCAATTCCTTTGAAGGCCTGTCTGCACTAGGCATTGCCCATTTCAAAGATCTTTTCAAGGCACAGGAGGGAACCTCCATTGCTGAAATTGTTAAAGTCGTCAGGTTATTCCCTAGTTTTGTTGAGGAGGAAGAGAGTTTGTCCTTGATGGAGGAGGTCTCGAAAAAGGAATTATTGGAAGTCTTGCATTCTTTTCAAAAAGGTAAAAGTCCAGGTCCTGATGGTTGGCCGATTGAATTTTATATGGGTTTTTACTACTTGTTGGGCAATGATATTTTAAAAGTGGTTGAAGAATCAAGGAAAAATGGCCATATTCATGAACCACTAAACTCCACTTTCATATCTTTAATACCCAAGACTGATAACCCCTCCTCCTTTGATGATTTCCGGCCTATTTCTTTATGCAACTGTCTTTACAAGATCATCTCTAAAGTTATCAGCAGGAGACTAAAAGATATTCTTTCTCGGAATATTTCAAGTGAACAGTTTGGCTTCCTTGCTGGAAGACAGATTCATGAGGCAATTGGGGTTGCACAAGAAGGCTTACATAGCATGAAAAGTAGAAAACTGAAGGGGGTCGTTGTAAAAATTGACCTATCGAAAGCTTATGATAGAGTAAATTGGCTATATATTCGGATGATGCTAATTCACCTTGGGTTTGGGGTAGCCTTCACAAATTGGATTATGCGCTGACTTACAACTGTTTCTTTCTCCATTTTGATTAATGGTTCAGCCTCCTCATTCTTCAAAGCGGACAGGGGCATTAGACAGGGGTGCCCCCTGTTTCCACTCCTTTTTCTTTTGGTAGCTGAATCTCTCAGTCGTTTTTTGAACGAGGCAAAGTCTACAGGAAACTTTAGAGGCATAAAAATCTCTTCGGGTTTGCATATCTCACATTTACTCTTTGTTGATGATATCTTAATTTTTTGTGATGGCTCTAGAAGGGACACTGAAAAACTTTGTGATGGCTTAACACTTTTTAAACAGGCGACGGGTATGTTAATCAACGAACAGAAATCTAGTATTACCTTTGCATCTTTGGATGGGGGGGAGTCTTTATTCATCACTTCTAGGCTCCCCTTTCAGGTTTTTGAATAGGATGAGGGATTGAAATATCTTGGGTTTCAGTTAAAACCCAATGACTATCGGAAGACGGACTGGTTGTGGCTCATTGCAAAATTAGAAAAAAGATTAAAGGTTTGGAGCCACCGTTGGTTGTCTCGAGCTGGCCGATTAGTTCTAATAAAGTCGATGTTGGAGGCTATCTCGATTTACTGGATGTCTTTATCTTGGATTCCAAAAGGTATTTTGGAAAAGGTCAGGAGGCTGTGTTTTTCTTATCTATGGCAGGGGGAATAAAGATAAAAAGGTTTTGCCTTGAGTTAGATGGGAGCGGATTGCAGTTCCGAAGGCTTTAGGGGCTGGGGATTGGAGAACATATTTTTATTTTCAAAAGCTCTTACAGCGAAGTGCTCTTGGCGTTTGATAAAAACTACTAGCCTCTGGACTAGAGTAGTATATCATAAATACATTGCTCCTCTCACTACTCTAGATTGGATACGGTTTACAAACAAAAATTCGTCGGGTGTTTCTATTATCTGGAAAGTTGTGATTAAGGCTGGTCTGGAGGGTTGGTTTTGGTCGGTTGGTTCGTCTTGGTATGGATCTGTGGCTTGGTAGCAAGTTGGGGCATCTATTACCTGCACGGACACAGATTGTATCGGCACAAGGCAGTTTCTACAATCTAGCACAAGTCGGGGACCCCACACAAACTAATATTTGGCATCAAGGTTGATTGTCGGGGCGCAGGCTAGGTCTCCTTGAGGAGGACCTCATCCACTAGGACAGATATTTACAGGCGCTCAGGGATGCCTCTATTCGTTTGGTTGATAGAGAAGATGAATTACTTTGGGATGGCGATGGTGATGGCGAATATACCCCTCGTGCTGGCTACATTAAATTAAGTGTGGATTTTCATCAAAGAGAAACACTTTGGTGGTGGAAGAAGATCTGGAAACAACATTGCCCAGCGAAAGGGAAGCTTCTAGTCTGGTCGATTTTGGCAAATAAATTACCTACTTGGGATAATTTACAAAAACAACTTTTCTCTGACCCGGGACGATGTGCTCTATGCAAAACACATTTAGAAACAGTGGAGCATCTTTTTTTACAATGTTCCTATGTCAAGGATGTTTGGGCATTTGCCAGGAATTTTATGCCCACTCTCAAGTGCTGGCAGGGAAACACTTTTGAATCGGCGTTGCAGGCGTGGATATGTGAGAGGGGGCACGGTGAGAACAGGGCCTTCCCTATAATTATGGCCTGGGGGATATGGATTACTCGGAACGGGGTTATCTTCCATGATGAGTTCATATCGACCGAGAGGGTCATTGTCAACAGTATTGGGATCTCGGTTTCCTTACACAGCCCGAGTGGAGGGGTTTTAGCTCAGCCGCGTTCTATCAGGGAGAAGATCTATGACAATAACAAACCATGGGGATATTTTGATGGCGCTGCGTTAGCAGATCAGCTCATGTGTGTCGAGGGTGGTTGCCTCTACATCACAAATTCACATTACTACACTTTCAAAGCTAGCTTGGGGGCAGGCACAAATAAATACTCAGAATTAATGGCTTTAAAACTATTATTATTATTTGCAGTGGAGCAGAGCTGCCAGACATTACAAGTTTTTGGTGATTCTTTAATAATCATTAACTAGACAAATGGTGTCCACAATTGCCATGTATCTCGACTGTATCCGATATTAGAGGATGTATTTCGTATAAAAGGTTTATTTGACTCCATTTCATTTTCACATATTTACAGGGAGCGAAACCAATTGGAGGACGGGCTTTCCAAAGAAGCCACGTAGCTAGCATATGGAAATGGTATATTGAAGAACATTCATCAACCGGAATTTGTGGCTTCTATCATAGACCTTTTCATGATATACAGGATATTTGAACATCTGGGCATCTTAGTTTGTGAAGGAAAACTTTATGTGTAAATATTGGGTTGTATGTAATGTTTTTATGATACAGTATTGTTGGTTGGTGGGATACACCCACTATTTTGGGGGCTAAATGTCGGCAGCTTTTTTGTATTTTGGGACAAAATATGGGACATTTGGAAAAGATACTAGAAGTAATGATGTCTAGTATGCATCATTAGTTTAGAACTATAATTTGTTGGATAATATATACAAGGTTGTTTCTAATAGCTTGTATATCTATGTGTATGTAATTTTGTTATAATATAATGAAATTATGAATTTTTCCGAGGAAAAAAAATATAAAAGAATGATAAGTTCACAAGAATAAAACAAATTAAAAACTATCTACACAATGGATTAAAAAATAACTTTATACAATTACTTTAAAACAATGAATGAATAAAGAATGCTTATCAATATAAATATTTACACATGAAAATAACTTGCATAAAAATGAATGGAATGTAAATACTTGAAAATAAATTGCAAGGAAATGTAAATGCTGTGCAAGTGTGTAGGTTGTTTTTAGTTAATTTTAAGTCTCTCTTTATCTTAGTAGTTTAGATGAGAAAGTTACAAGCCTAAGCTATGTGACTACCCCAAGTCCTTAGCCAAGAGGAAATGTTGGGTGCTCAACAAGAGAACAACAAGGTTCTCCCCTAGCTCCACAGGTAAAGTTCAAAGTGCTCGGGCGCTCAACAAGGAGGACACTTAGTGTCATGAAACCATCCCCGGCTTCAACCCCTTCTACCCTCCACAAGTCACCTTATTTTAGCGGCCAAACAATAATGGACAATGGGTGCCTAATTAGACTAACCACTCAATCCTTTGCCCTTTCTTATTACCCAAGATCCACAAAGTGGCAAGGGGAGAGAATACGGGGCAAAGGCAGGGTGAATTTTATTTACTTTGCAACAAAATAAATTTTCATACACTAGCCAGCACGATATTGCAGGATGGCATAGCCACTCACATGCAAGGTGTGGGCAAACAAAAATTAATTACTTAAAATAAATAACTTAAACAAACTAACCACACAACTTTGGCACAAGGTGGAGGACAAAACCTTCCGATTTTGTGGCAAAGGTGGACAAAATTAACTAAAGCAAAAATCAGAAAATTATTTATAATCCTAGCCGACACAATTTTGCAAGGATAGCAGAGCCAGCACAATGCAAGGTGTGGGCAAAAATTATTAAAATTATTTACAGATTTTAAACTTGGAAAGAAATAGAAAGTGCAAGCCTAAGAGATTCTCTTGGGTTGCTTACAATAGCTTTAGAAAGTGAGAGAGAGAGGGGCTTTGCACCAAAACTTAGTGATGTTCTCTTGAGCCTCTAGTTACCAATTTTGGGTAGTTCCTCCTCTTTTATTGGTGAAAATCTGCATAAAACAGCAAAGAAAGTTTGATGGAAAATGCTAAAAATCACCAAAATATGTTAAGCTTTATGTTAGTTAGCATAAGTACATAAATTTTTACAGAAAAAATCTGAACTTCAAAATTGGAATTTTTAGCAAAGATTATAATGATTATATGTTCAAAAAATAAACAAATAAAGGGCTGAAATTAAAACAGAAAATTGATTGAAGCAAAATGAAGCCCTTAGAGTTCCTCCTCCAAGCTTTGACAACCTGTAAATCTGTAAACTCTTACTACACAATGAGGCAAAAAGGTAAGATCCTTTAAGAGGCCTACAAAATACTTTGTAAACTCTAATAAAAGCAAATCACATAAATATATAGAAATATACTACAGATTTATCCCTAGCAAAATACTTTGCTTAGGGTTCTTCAAGTAAAATAATGTGAAGCAAAAATAACAAAACCTACAATGTTACGTCACCAAGAGCAAATATCACACAAGAGTAGCCAATAGAACCAAGAATACACCATGAAAGCACCACAGAACACCAAGAGATCCTCCAAAGTTTCACTTTATTTCTCCAAGAAAGGTTACCAAGTGGCACCAAAATTACAAGAGAAAAATGGGAGAGAATGAGAGAGAATGAGGAGAGATTTTGGTATAATAGAGTTACTAAGAAAACTTCCTATCAAAATGAGGAGAAGGGGCTTCCTTTTAAAGGAGGGAAAGAGGAGAGACCCCTCTTGGATGAGTTACAAGTGTCACCCATCCAAGAGAAAGAGAGCAAGTCAAGGGGGGCACACTTTTAGGGTTTTGGAGTGAGTTAGGGTTTGAGGGGTGAGATGTGAGAGGGAAAACCCCTTTTGACTTGTCATGGGGGGTTCTTCTAAGTGGATTTTTACTTTTCCAACTTAGGAAATACATTAGAAAACATTTCCGCACTTCTTTTCTTGACTTTAGACACTTTTACAATTTTTGGTTTTTTTACCACAGCCAATTATTTGCTGACTTTTGACTGACTTGGACTCCTCATGGACAATGACCTAGCAAAACTTGTTCAATTGAGCTTAAACTTGGTCCAAGGGTGTAGTTTTGAGTACTCACACCCCTATACAAAATCCACAAGGACCAAACTTTTACATTTTTCATCAAAATCAATTAAAATTTCCAATTTACGGAAAATTTTAATTATTAAAAAATCCTATCAAAACTTAACGGAATTCCGCAAGACTCTAGGAGATATCTAGCATAGTCATTTACAACATCTTCATTTGGCCACCAAATCACTGAAACCAATTGCCAAAAAGATCTACATTTTGGCACTTGGTTTTATTTTGGCACTTGGTTAGAGAAACCCTTGAGGGTTTCATTTGCCAAAATACCACAACCACAAAACACATAAACCACAATTTTCCAATCAGATTTGGTTGGGAACATTACAGTGGTATCAGAGCAAATTTCCTTCACCAGCCTGTGATATACATTGATGATCTAGAGGAGAGTCCATGTTTGCGAATTTTGCAGAAGAGATCATATAATGTAATAAGGAATATTACACCATTAGTGAGACATTCAGGGCTCAAGTAACATTCCAACAGTATGTATCCGTCAAAAATCCTTGGTGGAGCAAAGATGAGGTTACACATTGGGCCAAAAAGATGGAAGAAATCCAATATTGGAGCAGTATAGCAGAGGAAACCAAAGCCAAAGCAGTCAAGGAGGTAGATACATCACTATCAGCTAATAGATGGAAGGAAGCATAGATTGAGCCTATACCCATTAGGTGCAGGGAACTTTGCTACAGTTGCAAAGTTCCTTGGGAGGCAGATCACAGATGCATGGGTAAAGGGAAAGTGCATTACATTGAAGTGCACTATGACAGTGATGAGGAGGATGAGTATGAGGATGAGGCCTTAGATGCCTCATTAGAGGAGTCTCAGGACACTTGCGCATCTGATGGACAATTGGATGGACAGGATGATAGTGCATGTTCTTCAGCTTCCCAATCAGACAGTGTTGAGGACTCAACCCTTCTGCATAGTGGTGACACTTGTGAGGATTCATATGTGTTAGCACCTAGGCCTAATGAGATGTAGAGGTTGGATGACCTACCCTTGGGTGTTGACATGACTACTAGGAAATCATGTATGGGGAATGATGAGCTTTCTATGATGAGCGTGACAAATTTTTCATCTTCTCAGACACCTTTGCTAGCCACGACACATGTGGTTATCAATGGCATTCCTGATATGGTAGAGGAGCCTTGTGTATGGATTGAACACAAGGGACATGTAGATCTGTAGACCCAGGATGAGAGGCATGACTTGAAGACAAATGATTATATACATACCTATCAGTATGGGGAGAGTGAGTCACCTCTTTTCGGGAGTCCATTGATAGATCAGATTGCGGAGACTGACAACTTGTTGGGATACTTATTTCCAGGATCAATCTACGGTGATGAGGATGCACTCCTTATTGGTCAGGATGGCCATAACACATGTCTGGACACATCTGTATGGGATCCGGGTGCAGATGATATTAGCAGGGTGAGTGCACAAGAGGATACAGCTGCTCATACAGGATACAGTGCGATTCAGATGGGGGTAGCAGTTGGTGATGGTGTGCAGTGGCATACAAGAGCACTCAGTAGCACTATGGACAGTGGATAGTGCAATACCTTATCTTTTGAGGAGTGTGTTGTTGGGGATTCCATTGTTGACACTAGCAGTGAGAGGCATGAGGTAGCACCCTAGCAGGATTGTGATCAAGAGTCACGACACTTGACAGATCAGTTGAGAGTCAGTAAGGACATGATCATGGCAGCCACTAGATGCATCGATGATACACACGCATTGGTGGCAGGTTATTGTTGGAGGGCCTAGATGGCACATGATAGTTCAGATTGGGGACTTGTCATTGATGACTTTCATACTCTCAGGGAGAGGGTGACTATGATGAGGGCCGACTACCAATTGTTGTTGATGGATAGAGATTACTTATTGGAGGTTGCGAGATGTATCACAGGGCCCTGAGTGTTGATTTTTCAATAAGCTAGGTTAAGCATGAAGTTCATTACATTTAAGCATTTAACTTAACCATAAACAATAATGTTGCAGCAACCAAGATCACAAGAAGAAACACCATGCACAAGAACACAAGAAGTATCCTGGGAAACCCTTCTTAACAAGGGAAGAAAACCCAGCCAAATCCTTTGCTATATTCTTCAAGAGAAAGACCTTCACCACCAAGAAAGACCTAGCACACAAGAGGGTGCTCAAACCCTAGAAGACTAGCGCCCAAGAGAGGTGCGCACTTTTCCCAAGTAAATGTACTTGCTGAAATTTCCAAACTCACGTGAAAGATATGTTTCCACAATGGGGATTTTACCTTTACTTATACTAACCTAAACCTGTCAATAGAAGTGTCTATTGGCTCAACAGGGCCGACCTCTCTTAGTCATATTATTATTATTATTATTATTAATATTAACCAGATTAATTATCTTTTACATTTATTATTAATCACATTAAGGTGGGGCCAACATGTACCCTTTACATAACAATTAGGGTTACAGGCAAGTCTGACTCTTGAACAATATATATAGCAAAGGATCTGATACACCCACTAATGCTCATCCACTGGGGGCACATCCATAGGGATGTCATATCTCTGGTTCACTGCATTACACAGAAGAACCAGATCTTCACACGTTCACCTGTGCTCATCCACAGGCATGTCCACTCTACAGATCTTCTTTCCCACTGCCTCAAACAGGAAATCATCTGGAGTCTTCTTGTCAACTCTCCTGCTCAGAGGAGGCTAATACATCATCTTCATTTATGTTCACGTGATGATGCACCCAGCACTTTGGGATTTCACACGTTCACCTTGTGCTCAGCCAAAGGCACATCTAACTCAACAAATCGCCTTTCCCACTGGATAATCATCTGGAGTTCTTCTCAACTCTCTGAATGGAGGAGGTCATCTCTACGTTCCAAGCTCTGTCTCAGGCAGGAACCACATACCCTTCTTAGGGGCTTTCTCCCAGGTTTGTAAGCTGAGAGAAAGACTCACATAGTTGCAATGATCCACATTTCACAGGTTTGTAAGCTGGAGAATGTCTCACATAGCTGCATTCATCAACACTCCCTCTCAGCTAGGGAGGCATTCTTTATCATGCCAATTCTCACACGGATGTATTTTGAATTTTGTCTTGGCTGGAGTTATCGACACTCCCTCTCAACTAGGGAGCCATTCTTCACAAAGTTAATTTGGTGAAGATATCTGCAATCTGCTCATGTATAGGAAGGTATTGCATGTGTACGATTTTCCTCTGCATCATATCTCTGATATAAGGATATTTCATCTCATCGTATTTCGATCCATCAGGAAACACTGGGTTCTCAAGGAGCTTTACTCACGGCTCTTGGTTATCATCATAGGATCCATCTCATGGTCAAGTAAATCTGTCAGAAGCTTGTGAAGCCACATTGTTTCGCACACTCGATGCTATGTACTCTTCCTCTGTGGTACTCAAGGCCACAGAGTTTTGTTTCCTGCTACATTAGGAAACATGGAAAGAAAGTTTCACGATAGAACATCAGTCGGATGTGCTTTTTCGGTTCACTGTACTTTCTGCTCAATCTGAATCGACATATCCTGCACACTCAAGTTCACACTTAAGGCATATCTCAGGCCATATCTCGCATATATCTCAATACATGTTTTGTTGTTGTCCAGTGAATCTGTCTCGGTTGACTCGTGAAATGACTAAGCACATTCACTGCATGGCATGAATCAAGTCTGGTGTTAACCAGATACATCGGTGATCTAATCAGCTGTGGATCAGTCTCGTCTGAATCATCATCAATCTTCTTCTTTAAACCCATCACGATGGATTTTGCATTCTGTCATACTAAACTTTAATATTTTCACTGTATGTTTTCCTTGACTCAGGAAAATCTCATCGGTCCTTTGTCATACTTCTTGTCCCAAGAAGTAGTGCATCATACTTGGATTCTTCATCTCGAATTCAGAAGTCAAGGATTACTTGTATCCAACAACAAGGCTTTCTGAATGAGTCACAGGATCAGCCTCTCGTCACCAACATTGTAATGATATAGGTTTGGATCAACAACACTCTTGCTGAAATCCAAACTCATCAAGAATCTATCTATCTGATATAGTTTCCAACTCATGAATGGTAGTACGGATGGAAGTGTATCGGGTTCATTGGAGCAAGTGTCTCATCATAGACAACTCCCTTTGTTTGTGAAAAACCTCTGGCTATAGATTTCGTTTTGTATTTCTCAACACTTCCATCAGTTGTATGCTTGATCTTATAGATCCACTTGGAAGTTACCACCGACTTCGCTTCTGGTCCCTGAATAATGTCTTATACATCATTCTTTAAGATATACTGGTATTCTTCTGTTATGGCATCTTGCCATACCTGTTCTCCTGTTGCTTCTCTAAGACCAAGAAGCTCAACATCAATGAAGTGGCTCATGACTGAAGGATAGCTTGAAAATCTCTTTTGCTTTCTCGGGATGTGCCTTGAGAGGCTTGTATGTTTCTCTACCTATTGCAGAGTGAGTCTAGGTAGGCCTTTTATGCCCTACTACAATATCTCTGAACATATCAACTAGAGCAACTGGATCAACTGTATGTCTCCCTCTGAACTGTTGAAGAGGGAGAAGGTATTGTTTCACTGTCAATCTCCATCTGAGATTCTCTGGGTCTTTGAAAGACTATCTCTTTTTCAAGGACAACGTTTCTGCTTGTCTCAATCTCTCTCTGACCAGGGATGTCGATCTGGAATGTCTTTGAAGATTCATTGTATCCTTTCATTCTGAAGGATCTAGCTTGGACTTCTCTTTGGGTACATGAAAATACTCTGAGCACCCAAATGACCTGAAGTGTTCAATCTCAAACTTCATTCTGGTGAAGACTTCTTCGGGAGATATGTTTTTCAAAGTCTGGGGAAGACTCTTGTTCTTGCGTCATGCATGCTTCTTCCCATGGAATCCTAGAAGGATTTTGATCATGCATTATAGCATTGGTTGTCTCAATGATGGTTCTATTCTTCCTCTTTCTCAAATAGTTTTGGCTCCCTCTAAGTCAAGTGTCTCCCTCTGAGGGATAAGCATCTTCTATTCTTGTTAACCTATCTGAGGATGCTGATATGATTTCTCCAATGGCTCTTGGTTGATCTCTATCCTCTGAGATCTTTATGATGAAGATAGTCACGGTGTCATCTTTGTTATTTTGAAGTTGGCCTTTCAATGTAAGGGCTTGAGTAAGTGATTTGCTTCCTTGTCCCAACGTCATCTTCCTTCCATTCATTTATAGCTGTCTCCGGTAAACCCTTTTGTATTACCCACAATAAGTCTTCCTATGAAGTCTTGTCTTCCAAGAACTTTAAGTTGCTTGATCCATCAAGCTTATCTTCCATCATAGTTTTTGTTCATCATAATTTTAGATTCTTCACAACCTTTTGTCAACTAGGTTAGAAAACCTAACAGCTATGCTAGGCTAGGCTAGCACTTTTAGGTTTTATTGGACTTATGACTACCAACAATAAGCCTTTGAAAGATAGGAGAACATTGGTGCGCTGAAGAGCTCCTTCAATGAGTTTGCAGAAACCCTAATTCTGAAATTTCTGCAGAAATTAGCGAAACCCTAGAAACCCTAGGGCCAAAAATTCAAAATGCTCGAAATGTCACTCTGAAAGTCTCTGGAGATGCGTTGGATGAGGCCATACTCTCCTATGCCAAAATTAGCCCCAACGTTCAAGTGCTTAAGTGTAACACCCCTTTCAATTCACTACTCTGTAGGTGTTACTACACGGAATAACAACATTCTCACTAATAATTAATCACATGCATTTAAAACAAGTTAAACACATTCAACACAAAGTATTCATACGAATTACTGCCATAATCAACAATTAGTACTATTTAATATTAATTCATATACACAGCGGAATTCATGATAACATAAGCAGCACAGTCATGCAAAACATGATTAAAGCATAATCATGTACTTATCTTTGAAACAGTGGCAGTTCCACCAACCAAGTGCAGGCCTTCCACGAACCTCCCAGCCTTAGACCGCACTGCTCATCAGCTCAGCAGTGGGTCACCCCTGAGCTGGGACTAAGCTCCACCCCAACACAAGGAATCCTAGGCTAGGCTGAGGTTACAGGGAAAACAGCACAGAAATCCGAAAGGATTCTTCCCAAGATGCCATCTTACGCCCACTACTACCAGACTCTCATTCCCCACATGCCTGTTCCGCCCAGGAGTATACACCTTCACAAGCACAGTCCATCGGTGCTAACCTCCCTCTCTGGGTCTCGGCAACAGACCGGATCAGGAAGTCTCAGAGCCCGAAGCTAGTGTTGGACACTCTCTGGAAGAAACCACTTCCAAGCAAACTCTCTCACCTGGAGAGAATTGCTCACAGGCCTGACAACCTGCCTCTTCCAACAACAGTCACCTCCCTCACCTGGAGAGAGGTCATACACAGGCTCAATCAAAACTTGCACTAGCCAGCAAGCCACGCGCAGTCCAACTCTGCATGGCCACCACAGCCAACCGGAAAAACAAACACGTGCTTCCCAAATAGGCTTAGCAATGGCGCAAGGTCTCACAGGGTTGGTTCTCGAGAACATGTGACAAACAATCCACGCAGGGAATGACACGGGTTCCACGGCTCAGAATGGAGAGGGTGAACCCGGCCTTTTTAGAAACGAACACAGGCTTCTCGACTGTCAAAACAGGGGTGAATTCGGCTCTTTCGAAATCAATCACAAGCTTCTGGTTCAATACGGAGGTATACACGGGTTTTCTCAGAGCCAGACACAGACTTTTCGGATCACAGGGATGCACAAAGGTTCTCTGCAGAACTCGAGTCAGTCGTACTGCTCAGAGCCCGTACACGCTCAGGCAGTCCGATCGAATGGGAGAAAGAACCCCCTCACGGTCCACCCTGGCCGTTTTATTCGCATGCACCAGGATCGACACTTGTCGCCCTGGAGACTGCATGCGTTCCACCAGCACACATCACCTTCCCTTGGTCAGGAACTTAGGATAAAAATAAAACATAAAATGCACATGTTCTTTGGAATAATAATAAAATATTATTCCCAAGGCTTAAGCCCCTAGGCTTAGCCCCTTTTCCCACCTTCCAGCCCCTAATTCCTTGCCCACTCTGTGTAAGCTCAGTCCCCCATCACTCATTCATCGTGGTTGGTCTGCACGCGACGGTGTCTATATTTATTAATGTGCTGCATAACTGAACGCATACATAAATGAAGTTCAGTTCTGGTTTTTTCTTTAAAAAGACTTTATAAAATTCTAGTTATAAACAAGATAATACATAAATGTTATTTTACTTGGTCATTCAACTGACTCCACCTTATATGTTAATGATTGCAACGTCGTGTGACATTCTCTAGGTCGTTCTCCTCTAGACTGAGTAGAGATGATCTATGAGAGAGCCCATGTGTTGGGTGTGCCCATGTGATGGGTGTACGTCAGACTCTGGACTGAGTTGTGATGACGTGTGGTCTCCTGCCTTGTACTCCTCTAGACTGAGTTGAGTCGACTTGAGATGGTCTCATGCCTTGTACTCCTATGGACTTAGTTGAGTCAGCTTGAGATGGTTCTCCAGATGGTTACTCGTGTGGACTCAGTTGAGTTAATTTGTTGAGAGGGACGTCCCTGTGGGTGAGCATAGGTGGACGTGTCCCTAGTGGTTGAGCACTAGAGGATGTGTGGATCCCTTGCTATATTGTCCGAGAGTAAGATTTGTTGTAACCCTAATTTATTGTGAAGGGTACAAGTCGAACCCACCATGTAAAAGATAATTAATATTGTGCAAAGATTAATTATATTATTCAGTTGAAGAGGTCGGCCCTATTGTGCCAATAGACACCTATTGTTGTGTCAGGTCCTGTATAAATAGGAGGAGATCCCCATTGTGGATCTCACTCACTTCACTTGTCATCTCATAATTTCAACAACACTTGTACGACTGAAGTGCACATCTCTCTTGGGCGCAAGTTTCTAGGTCAAGTAAGCACCCTCTTGTGTGTTAGGGTTTGGTGGTGTGTGGAGGATCTTCTCCTGGCATTATAGCAAAGGATTGTTGGGTTTTTCCCTTGATTGAGAAGGGTTTTCCCAAGATAAACTCTTGTGTTCTTGTGCATGGTTATTCTTCTTGTGATCTTGGTTACTTCAGCACTTGTGTTTGGTATTGTTGCATTGTTTATGGTTCAAGTACATGCTAAATTGAAATAAACCACATGTGCATGAGCTAAGCATTAAAATCTAAGTTGCACGAAACGGGGAAACGATACGAAGTTTCCGAAACAGATACGATACGAAACAGGCCCTCAAAAAATGGAAACGTCAGGGGAAACGCCGTATATATATATATATATATAGTTTTAAAAAAAATAAAGCATTATATTGCAAGAAAAACATAATGATATACATAAATGACATTTTAGAAGGAAAACTACCTAATCCTAGATTTAAAATATGGTAGAAAAAGCGTAACATGCCTAATCAATGATTCTGGTTTGAGTGAAGGGTACATTTTTGCTAAGGCCATGACAAAGGAGTTTAACAATCAACACCACCAACATTGGGGTATATCAAGGGCTTGGTGGTCTTGATTAAATGCCAGTTCCATACCCTCATACTTGATAGAATCCAGTGGAAACGTTGTAATCTTGCCAATCTTGAAATCCTGAAAACCGTTAAGTCTGCTGAATTTTGAATGGGACCTAAAATTCTAATTTCTCCATATAAAGTCTAATGAGGTTGGAACCACTCTCAAACATCCTGAAACAATTAATGGTAATGTTAAAAATTTAAGTAAAAGGATAAAAATGAAAGATAAAGGAAATGTCACTTTTACTTTAAGAATTTAACATTACCA
>ML778711.1:578234-625680 GCA_009831015.1 Picea engelmannii
ACCGTACGGCGTTTTCCTTTCGAGAAACGCCGTACGGTACGGCCAGTGGCGTTTCGGGGCCGTACCGTACCCGTTTCGGCGTACCGTACCGTTTCGGGCTCCGAAACAGAGGGGGGGGGGGCGTTTCCTGCAACATAGATTAAAATTCAACATGGTATCAAAGTAAAGTTCCTGAAGAGACCATTGCACGAGCTATTAAAGACCCAGTTGTCACCTTCTTGCTGCAACTGCAAAAATGGCCCTCCTTTTGCTAGTTTCAGCACCTTCCACTTGAGCGTTGAGGCTAATTTCTGCATAGGAGTGTACGGCTTCCTTCAGCGCACCTCCTGCAACTCAGATTGCAATCCGAGATTTTTTTATTTTTGGCCCTTAGGGCTTCTAGGGTTTCTACATAATTTTGGCCTCTAGGGTTTCTGCAGCTCATTGAAGGATTTTTGCAGCTCACCATGGTTCTTCTAACTTTCCAAGGCTTATTGTTGGCAGTCATAAGTCCAACGAAACCTAGGATTTCTAGCCTAGCCTAGCCGTTAGGTTTCCTAGCCTAGCCGTTAGGGTTTGTGAAGAATCTGCAAGCCATGAGGAACAGAACTTTGGTGGAAGATAGGCTTGATGGATCAAGCAACTTCAGCTCCTGGAAATCAGGACTACAAATTACTCTAGAAGAGGATGACCTATTGAGTTTGATAGAAAAGACTCTACCAACAACAGCTATCGATGAAGAGATGGTCGATTGGAAGGCAGATGATGTCAAAGCAAGGAAGATAATCATCTATTCAGTGGGAGATCATCTACTACCTTGCATCTCTACCCTGAAGACGGCTTATGAGATGTATGATGCATTAAAGAAGATGTTTGAGAGCAACAACACAAACAGAGCTCTTACATTGAAGCACCAGCTTCAAAATATCAAGATGACGAAAGCTGACACCATTGCCACCTTCTTCATGAAGATCTCAGAGATCAGAGATCAACTAGGTGCCATTGGAGAAACAACAACAAACAGAGAACTTGTCATGATTACTCTCAATGCTCTTCCAAAACATTGGGAACCATTTCTTCAAAGTATCAATGGAAGAGCGGATTTACCTGAATTTGATCGTCCATGGACAGACTGCACTCAGGAGGAAACCAGACTTATAGCTAGAGGAGTGCAAGACTCTGATCATGATGACAATCAAGCCCTTGACTCTCATGCAAAGAGAGGAAGAGGAAATCGAAGAAGTTTTGGCAAAGCATTTAAAGATGAGAAAACTTCAGCAGTTTCAGGTCATGAATATAGAAAAGACATTTCAAGGATTCAATGTTTCAGATGTGACAAGTATGGACACATTGCAAGAAATTGTCCTACCAGGAAGAAAGGAAGACAATATGCATCCCACTGCAGATGTCGATTAAGAACCACATCAAAGAGATGAAGACATAAAAGATGAGGCATTCTTCTTCAAAGCAAGGAAGATAATCATCTATTCAGTGGGAGATCATCTAATACCTTGCATCTCTACCCTGAAGACGGCTTATGAGATGTATGATGCATTAAAGAAGACGTTTGAGAGCAACAACACAAACAGAGCTCTTACATTGAAGCACTAGCTTCAAAATATCAAGATGACGAAAGCTGACACCATTGCCACCTTCTTCATGAAGATCTCAGAGATCAGAGATCAACTAGGTGCCATTGGAGAAACAACAACAAACAAAGAACTTGTCATGATTACTCTCAATGCTCTTCCAAAACATTGGGAACCATTTCTTCAAAGTATCAATGGAAGAGCAGATTTACCTGAATTTGATCGTCCATGGACAGACTGCACTCAGGAGGAAACCAGACTTATAGCTAGAGGAGTGCAAGACTCTGATCATGATGACAATCAAGCCCTTGACTCTCATGCAAAGAGAGGAAGAGGAAATCAAAGAAGTTTTGGCAAAGCATTTAAAGATGAGAAAACTTCAGCAGCTTCAGTTCATGAATATAGAAAAGACATTTCAAGGATTCAATGTTTCAGATGTGACAAGTATGGACACATTGCGAGAAATTGTCCTACCAGGAAGAAAGAAAGACAATATGCATCCACTGCAGATGTCGATTCAGAACCACATCAGAGAGATGAAGACATAAAAGATGAGGCATTCTTCTTCATATCTCAGCTTTCTCAGGAGGACCAAAAGCAAGATTGAGCATGATTGTAGACTAAGGTTAGTTGTGTACTACATTCCTTATTTGATTTCATCATTACCCTGTAGTTGCTTGCATTTTGATAATGAAGGGTATTATCCCTGGTATGGGAGACCTCATGACTTGAACCATTATCCCTGGTACGGGAGTCCAAATTTTCTTGGTTGGTTATTATCCTAGTACAGGAGGCCATTTTGGTTGTTATCCCTACAAGAGGCCATCTTGGTTATTATCCTAGTACGGGAGGCCAGCAAAGTACTGTAGAGGCAGTAGAGGACCTGAGAAGACATGGGATGTCTCCAGGATAGCAACACGGGAAAAGGATGATGTCACAATTCCTCCAGGACATATGTTTATCCTTCCGACTTCAGAGGGAGTCAAACTATTTGAGAAGAAAGTACATTTGTGGGGTACAGTGAATCTTCGAAGGAATTTCGGATATACATCCCTGGTCAGAGACAGATCAAGGTTAGCAGAGATGTCACTTTTGAGAAAGAGATAGCCTTCCGAAGATCCAGAGAATCTCATATGGAGATTGACAGTGAGAAGAATGAAGAGACAATACCTTCTCCCCCTTCAGCAGTTCAGAGGGAGACAGTTATTGATCCAGTCGATCCAGTTGATCCCGTAGCTCCAATTGATGTTCCCAGAGACATTGCAGTAGGCCTTATGAGGCATGCCTGGGCTCGATAGACTCTCCAGGAGGCAGAGGGACATGTATCTCCTCGAGGTACATTCCGAGAGAGTAAGAGACCACAGGGATTTTCAAGCTACATTTCAGCTACGAGCCACATCATTGATACTAAGCCTTCTTGTCATGGAGTAGTAGGTTTGGCAAGATGCCATGACCAAAGAGTATCAGTCCATCATGAAGAATGATGTGTGGGATATTGTTCTGATACCGGAAGGGAAGTCTGTAGTGACTTCCAAGTGGATCTATAAGATCAAACATGCAGCTGATGGAAGTGTCGAGAAGTACAAAGTGAGATTTGTGGCCAGAGGATTCTCTCAGGTGGAGGGAATTGATTATGAGGAGACATTTGCTCATGTTGCCCGATACACTTCCATCCGTATTATTATTGCACTAGTTGCATCCATGGGTTGGAAACTACATCAGATGGATGTAAAGACAACCTTTCTCAATGGTGAGATTGAGGAAGAAGTTTACATCGAGCAGCCAGATGGATTCGTGACACATGAGAAGGAGTCTCATGTATGCAGGTTGAAGAAATCCATGTATGGACTAAAGCAGGCACCTCGTGCTTGGTATGAGAAGATTGATGGATACTTGATGAGTTTGGGTTTCAGCAAGAGTGTTGTTGATCCCAACCTATACTATCACATTGTTGGTGACGAGTGCCTAATCTTGGTCCTATACGTTGATGACTTATTCCTCACCGGTTCAGAAAGTCTTATTGCTAAATGCAAGCGTGAATTGACTTATGAATTCAAGATGAAGGACCTGGGTATGATGCACTATTTCTTGGGACTAGAGGTATGGCAGAGGACTGATGAGATTTTCCTGAGTCAAGGAAAATACACAGTGGAGATTTTGAAGAAATTCGGTATGATAGACTACAGGTCCATGCCTACACCGATGGTGATGAATCTGAAGACGATGAATGAGGCTTCTTCTGATTCAGGCGAGATTGATCCACATCTTTACAGATAGTTGATTGGATCATTGATGTATCTGGTTAACACCAGACCTGATATATGCTATGCAGTGAGTGTACTCAGCCAGTTTATGAGTCAGCCGAGACAAACACACTGGATGGCAGCAAAGCATGTGTTGAGATATCTACGAGGCACAGTTGATTATGGGCTGAGATATGCCTCCGGTGTAGACATGAGATTGCAGGGATATGCCGATGCAGATTGGGCAGGGAGCACAGTGGACCGGAAGAGCACATCCGGTTGTTGTTTCACTTCGAGATCTTCCTTGGTTTCCTAGTGCAGCAAGAAACAAACTTATGTGGCTTTGAGTACCGCAGAAGCAGAGTATATTGCATTGTGTGTGGCAGTCCGCGAAGCAGTGTGACTTCACGAGCTCCTTGCTGACTTATTTGGTCATGAGATGGATTCCACCGTTATCCATTGCGATAACCAGAGCTGTGTGAAGCTCTCCGAGAATCCTGTGTTTCACGATAAATCGAAACATATTGAGATCAAATACCATTATATCAGAGATATGGTGCAGGGGAAAGTAGTACATGTGGAGTACCTTTCTACACACGAGCAGGTTGCAGATATCTTCACCAAACCGCTTGCCAGGACGAAGTTCGAGTACTTTCGTGAGAAACTTGACCTGGTGGAGAATGTCTCCCTAGCTGAGAGGGATTGTTGATGATTGCAGCACCGTGTAACATTCTCCAAGTCGTTCTCCTCTGGACTGAGTTGAGACAATATGTGAGAGAGTCCATGTGTTGGGTGTGCCCATCTGATGGGTGTACGTCAGACTTTGGACTGAGTTATGATGACGTGTGGTCTCCTGCCTTGTACTCCTCTAGACTGAGTTGAGTCAGCTTGAGATGGTCTCCTACCTTGTACTCCTATGGACTTAGTTGAGTCGGCTTGAGATGGTTCTCCAGATGGTACTCGTGTGGACTCAGTTGAGTTAATCTGTTGAGAGAGATGTCCCTGTGGGTGAGCACAGGTGGACATGTCCCTAGTGACTGAGCACTAGAGGATGTGTGGATCCCTTGTTATTTTGTTCGAGAGTAAGATTTGTTGTAACCCTAATTTATTGTGAAGGGTACAAGTCGACCCCACCATGTAAAAGATAATTAATATTGTGCAAAGATTAATTATATTATTTAGTGGAAGAGGTCGGCCTTATTGTGCCAATAGACACACCTATTGCTATGTCAGGTGTTGTATAAATAGGAGGAGATCCCCATTGTGGATCTCACTCACTTCACTTGTCATCTCATAATTTCAGCAACACTTGTACGGCTGAAGTGCGCATCTCTCTTGGGCGCAAGTTTCTAGGTCAAGTAAGCACCCTCTTATGTGCTAGGGTTTGGTGGTGTGTGGAGGATCTTCTCTTGGCATTATAGCAAAGGATTGTTGGGTTTTTCCCTTGATTGAGAAGGGTTTTCCCAAGATAAACTCTTGTGTTCTTGTGCATGGTTATTCTTCTTGTGATCTTGGTTACTGCAGCACTTGTGTATGGTATTGCTGCATTGTTTATAGTTCAAGTACATGCTAAATTGAAATAAACCACATGTGCATGAGCTAAGCATTAAAATTCAACATTATATATTGTCACAGTGTCATGTTTTTTTTTTTTAATAAGAAAGAAAACTATATTAGATCCTGCTATAACTGCAGTTCATCATCACGATACAACCATGTTCAAAAGTGCAAAGGCTGGATTGCCCCAACAGAGGGGAAACCAGTCCAGCCGTGCCTTCCAGTTTGAGGTTCAAAAAGTCATAAACTAAGATGCTAAAAAGCATGGTCCAGCAGCTAATATCAAGAGAGTGACAGGTTTACATAAAACAAACATATGAACTAGACACCTGGCGAGTAGACTGGCCACATGGGAGGGAGGTCCCCTGGCCAAGGCTCGTCTTCAATGTAGGTTGGCTTGTAGGCTGGCTCGCTTGCCTCGTCGCGCTTGATTCCTTCATCTCGACTGCCATGTTCCTTCTTCGCCGGTACCCTGTTGTCCGAATGCTGAGCTCGGTGAGATCCTCCTTCTGTGGCTGTAGCGGTTGCCTCCCCTGGCATGGCTTCGACTGGTTCCTGGGTGAGAGCCACCTGCATGTCAGATAGAAGTTGGAGGCAGCTCGTCACTTTCCCGTCTGTGGCTTGGAGGCGATAATTGAGATCGGCCATTTCCTGTCTGAGGTCGAAAACCAGGTCCTGTATGATAGGCAACCTGTCCCTGAGATGCAGCTTGTCGTAATAGTCATTTATATGCGGTGCAGCTCGCGCATGCGCGCTCTGAGGAGGAAGATTGCTTCTCGGGCCAAGGAAGGGTGCAGAGGGATGGAATAGCACTAAAGGGTCGTGATGGTGGCGCGAGTGTAGGATTGACGAGCGGGTGCCTGTCGAAACATGCGGGAAAGCAGCGGGAGGAGCCGTCTGAGAACCAGGAGGCGTGACCGGAGGTCGACGGGGCTTCCAGGGAGAGCCCCGCTTCGGCCTTCCCCTCGGCCTGGTCATTCTATACCCAGTGTGAGTGGAAGGAACACTATTTGCCCTGTGCTTCGTCCAGAGAAGCTTTGCGAACACCAAGCGGGAGCAGATGACATACATCGCGAGCCAAGCCATGTTAAACCACTTTGAAGGCTCGGTTGAATGCGGCATTGATTCCTCCGCATGCCGCCATATCATGCATTTAAGCTTCATGGAGGGTGGCGAGCTGCATCATGGCCTCATCACGTGCCATCATGTGGTGCTGGCTTGTACCAGCCTCTGCTTCCCTCCACGGTGGACGCGCTAACACCCCATCCGGGGGCTGTCACAGTGTCATGTTGCTGCACCAGCTATTTGGAATAAAAGGAGGTAAAACAATATAAAATTTTGGGAATAAATTATAAACATTTGAAGGACTTCATGACTTGAAATACACATATTGACCAACATCGGGAAGAATAGTAGTTGAAGAAAATTAAATAATATCTGTTCACAAAGTAAAGGTATACAAAAAAATTGTAAACCCCTCAACAGTGTGGCCTTTTCTTCACAACTCTAGCATGCAGGGTGGCTGAAATAAGGTAATTCCTTCTCTATTTGTACATAATCGTTTTTTGTTAATATATGTAATATTTTCTCAAAAAAATGCACAAACAAATAGTTGTAGAAAAATCGACATATACACATCAAAAAGTGAGGATTAAGGGACTCAGCAACATTGTGTAGGTTTTCCACAGTTTCTTACACATTTATTTTGATTATAATCTCCTCGATAATCACATACAGCATTACAACCAATCTTGGGTGCAAGGTAGGATGGCCAGTACCTCTCTAAACTCTTCCCATTAACCCAAACATGACCTTTTCCCATACTCCCCAGATCCAGTGCTACAGAATTGTCACCTTCTGGGGCATTAAAAACTGTCTACAGATTGACAAAGAAACAAATCCATGACTTAGAAAGGATACTGGAAGGTACAATTAATATAAACAAGCAAGGTAAGTCTTGGAATGCGATCAAGTACACTGTTAAAGATATTTCTGCAATCACCTTGATCCCTGATCCAATAAAAAAAACTTTGATGGTGATGAGAACAATGGTTTGGCCCTCGTAAGATTTGTTGTAGATGATAGTAAACGTCTTCCCTCTCATTCCCCAACAGTTGCAAAGACAAATGACTATAAAAAAAAAAATCAGCACTTCGAGAGGATCAAAATTGGCCTGCCGACCTTTTTCCTTTTTTGCCAATTTTTTCCTGATTTTTTCAAAAAAAGGTTGTGTTTATTTTTTCCAAAATCTCGTGATTTTTTCAGGCCGATTCTTCGTTTGAGGTCGACAATCTTTTGGCTGTTTTTTCATCTATGATATGTATTGATTCGTTAGGGAATGCTTCATTGCTACCAATATCTTCCAATATTTCTTGATGATCTTCAAGTTTCTCTGAAGATGATGACATTATAGTTGATTCAAAAAAGAGTAAAAGAACACAAACCACATAAATGAGGAAATCGCTACATCTGACAACAACCCATGGAGGATCCAACGCTTTAACAAACATATAAATATCCCAATTTCACCATTGCTTCAACATGAGAAATTAAAGATGACTCCTGGAGTTTCAGAACAAAATATAAACGAGCAAGCATCATAGTCTAAATATAACATTTGCATTTTGTCCAAAGAAAGTATGATAGTTCGATTTCTATTTTAGAAGAAAAAAGTATGATTGGTTGTAGATGATAGTAAACGTCTTCCCTCTCATTCCCCAACAGTTGCAAAGACAAATGACTTTGAAAAAAAAATCAGCACTTCAAGAGGGTCAAAATTGGCCTACCGACCTTTTCCCTTTTTTGCCAATTTTTTCCTGATTTTTTCAAAAAAAAGGTTATGTTTATTTTTTCCAAAATCTCGTGATTTTTTCAGGCCGATTCTTCGTTTGAGGTCGACAATCTTTTGGCTGTTTTTTCATCTACGATACATATTGATTTGTTAGGGAAATGCTTCATTGCTACCAATATCTTCCAATATTTCTTGATGATCTTCAAGTTTCTCTAAAGATGACGACATTATAGTTGATTCAAAAAAGAGTAAAAGAACACAAACCACATAAATGAGGAAATTGCTACATCTGACAACAACCCATGGAGGATCCAATGCTTTAACAAACATATAAATATCCCAATTTCACCATTGCTTCAACATGAGAAATTAAAGATGACTCCTGGAGTTTCAGAACAAAATATAAACGAGCAAGCATCATAATCTAAATATAACATTTGCATTTTGTCCAAAGAAAGTATGATAGTTCGATTTCTGTTTTAGAAGAAAAAAGCACCTTTACAAAACAGAATATAGGAAGAACAACCCATAAACAAACACCGAGAATTCCCACCAGCACTGCACATTAGTTCAACTGAAGCAACAATCACTTACAATTCCAGCCTATGAACTTGAGTGACTTCCAGATAAACCCTCACCTTACCACCATGTTTCTTCAGCTCAGAAATGTCAGCAAAATAGCCTCTATTTAACTCATCCCCACTGCACTACAATAGGTCCAAATACACAGAATCAAAATAAGTAACATTATCTGAAACCACGAGGATTTTTTATACATAAATTTCATGCAAGCATTAGGAACATATCTATAAGAGTGTATATGTGTATAGTAGTTGCAAACAAGTATGGAAATCCTCTTACTATCTTAGTCCAGGGAATAAGAAAGTTATCGCATACAAGAGAATTTCCATGACATCCAGTGCAAATCATTATGATTGCTTTCATTTATTTTTGAAATATCAAAAATAATTGTGTATAACAGAAAAGAAAACTCTCTCGTCCCAATCTCTTACAAACCTAGGATTGCTCTTCTTGTTATCTTGCTGTTAACTTTGGAATCAAAACTTCACCTCCATCAACTTGAGATCAGTATGTTTGTACTTGGAGATTTTCATCATGATTCAGTTCAATACAGTGTTTTTCTTGGCTCAGTTCAGATCAATTCTTCATCAGTACAGTCCTTCAAGGTGATTTTTTAGTGACAAGCATGTCACTCATCAGCTCTGCTATTTTTTGAATAGGTGCATGCAAGGGATGCAGCTTTATGTGCGATGCATGACTGCATGCAGGGTTTACAGTGGAATTTTCAGGTACATGCAGAGCTTCATTCGTGGTTGTTTGTGTATTTGGTCGAATGCAGGGCTCTTAGTGAGTTTCTTGGTTGCACGCAAGGTCAATTACACATGCAGAGCATCAGGAGGACACCCTAAGTGCATGTGGAACTTCATGCAGAGATTGCTCTTTTTGGTGCTTACTAAAAATAGTAGTGTTTATTTTTAGCAATTACTATAAATACCAGGTACCTTGATTCCTTCAATCTAGCATTGGATGAGAGTTACTATTTTTAGTACTTGCTATATTTTGCATGTGCTATTTATAGTAATGCCTATTTATACAGGGTCCATGCACACTTGTTTTCATGGGCAAAACTTCAATTCTAGCAAATCCTAATGTTCAGGATGTCACTGCTATTTTTAGCAAGTACTATTTCAGGCACTGAAGGTTTTGAGTATGCATGCTCCAGATTGGTCATATGGTCAATTCCATCTCGACATGTTATCTTCATTCAATGGTTGGATCATATATGGCGTGACTTGGTCATGGGATAATTTGTCCAAAGTTTGCTTATGTACTCAACATATAAATGTTTTCTCATGATGACATGTGGAGTTAGACACTTTATTGGAGATTATGGTCATATTTAGAACTTAGATGTATTAAGGCTTAGATGAATAATAAATGTGCACTAATAAAGTGATGTAATAATGGAGCATTTAATGTAGTAACTAATGCAGTGATTAATAGTTAGGTATTTGGGAGTTATGTAACGTACTCCTCCTCTCTTCTACTACATAATGAGACATTGTATCTGTTATCACAAGATTTATACTTGTGCAAAACCCTTCACAAGATACCAATCTTGCGTAACAATTGGAAGTAGCTGTCATAGACACTTAGACAAATACTTCCCTCGTTTTAGTGTTGGGTGAAGATCCAACACAAGGGAGGCCTTATCATACTTACTAAGCCCTAATACAAACCCCACTCAAACCCAAACTCAAAAACCAAAGGGTGAAGATCAAACAAAATGGGCAAAGGGGTTTTCTCAGTGGAAAAACATGTCCATATGATTCTCAAGGTGACCAATAAACTTTATCATCACTGCATAGGAGGTTACATCACACAATGTGGTCATGCCCATCTTCATAGTCTCTCCTAAGTCCTATGGACCATCCTAGGAGAGAGGAAGAGGATCACACACCAACACATCTTGGTATTACACCAAGATCTACCTGGTCAAAGACCAAGTTGCCCCAGAACATATCTGGGGTCTTATCCACCAAGGATCAACCCATGCTTTAGGCATGGGTACCCTGGAACACATCCAGGGGCCCTAGACATATCTAAGGACTTATATCAACCACCAAGGAACACATCCAAGGATCAATCCAAGCTCAGGGCAAGGATTCTCTGTAACATATCCAGGGGCCCTAAAATACATCTAGGGTCTTTACTGCTTGGTCCCAGACCAAGAACCCCAGTCATCTACTGGGGGCCCACACAGGGGTCTTTCTGTTTGGTCCCAGACCAAGAACCCCAATTATCTACTGGGGGCCCTCACAAGGGTCTTTTGCCATGGCTTTAACTGCTTGGTCCCAGACCAAGAACCCCAGGAGTGTACTGGGGGCCCTAGTCCACAACTAGGGTCTTATGCCATCCTCCTGGAGAATGGCTCTTGCAGTTGCATTAAATTCAACATCCATGTTGGATATTTGGCAAGCTCAACCCCCACTTTAGGGACTTTTTCTGAAGGGCCAAATCTAGTTTAGACAAACACTTTATTTCCATGCAATAAAGTTTATCTCATTAACCTACCATCAATAAATCCTAATAAAACACACGATCTACATTACCCACGATACCTTTAAGGCACTGGTCTCATTTATACATTTACAAAGTCATTTGCTTCAAGCACTTCATTTTAGTCATTTACTTTGAAGCAATTTTGATTTACTTGCATCTAACATTTGTCTCAAGTATCCTTTTATGCAAGTATATGTTTATGTATCTTGTGGTGAATAATTGATCTATGTATGCTTTAGAATAGATTTGTTTTATATTGGTTAATGAATTAAACTCCTAGATTCATTTTTTTTTTGTACTTAGACTAGTTTCAAGCCTTAGTATTTTGTTAGGGACTACCCCCCTTAGCTTTGCTAAGAGTTGGCCTAGACGAAGGAGTTGAGGATTAGGTGACAGCACCTTAACTCTCACTTGCCCCAAGGACACACCGAATGGATTGAAGATTTCTTCCACGTCTCCCAAGTGTGTATAAGGCAGCAACAACGACCATAGTCATGACACGCAAAACATCTGATCTTGCTAAGATCCTTCTTTCGTCTTGGTTCAAGGGATGCTTCTCGAGAGAGAGAAGCCCTTGAACCAAGAGAACCTCTTCTGCCTGGAGAACCTCTTTTTGCCTTCCTAGTGCAAGCTGCAAGGGCATGTTTCTCATCATTCTTATTCTTCACCATACCATCCATATCATCCCTGGACACTAATTGAGTCTCCTCTTGGTTACAATCAGTCCATAGTTTGTCAAAGTCCAGTAACTTCTCTCGTGCACAGATCCCCTGTACAAATGGTTCCCAAGACCTGGGAAGACCTCTCAATGCTACATTCACCAACTCAGCATCCTCCAACTTATCACCGATGGCCACAAGTTGATCTTGGATCTGTGTAATCTTCATAAGATAGTGCACAGTTGTGTCCTCACTGGACATCTTGACAACTTGAAGTTGTTAATGTTTATGCCATTATTATAGTTCTTTGCATTTCAATAGATAAGAGCATAATAAGAACAAGATCACTGAGAAATACACATTCACAAGAGACACAGCATTTATCCTAGGAAACCCTCTAAGGGAAGAAAACCCAGCAAAAACTTCCTTATCATAAATAGCTTATACAATGTTCAAGAGATAACTCAAACCAATACAAAAAGTCCTCCCCAAGAGATGCGCCACCCTTCTTCTCCTCTCTCCAACTAGTAATTGCAGCTTGCCTCATAAGAGAATGAGCAAGTGAGTTGTGTGTTAGAAGTGAGGCGCTAGCCTCCTATATATACAAAATTGGCACGTGTGAAAGGTCACAACTGGCAGGGCCGACCTCTCACTTTGGGTGGGTAAACCCACCTTTAATTAATTATGGGTCTTCCATGATAACTGTTGGGGTCGACTTCTTATTCTGCCCTTTGTAATTGTCCGATGACCAATCCGCAAAAGGGGATTTGGTCCTTATACAATTACCGACATGATTAATCCACAATGGGGATTAATCCAATAACAATAATAATAATAATGACATGATTAATCCGCAATGGGGATTTAATCCAATAACAAAATAATAATAAGAATGCTCTTCGCAGTTACATTATTTCAACAGAAGTTGGTGCTTCAACTGTAACTTCCTGTCTGTATTCCCATTTTGGTATACACCTACCAAAGCATCATACATTTCTTTGGCAGATGTCTTCTCAGCAATGTGAGGAATCAAGTGATCTTTTACAGATTCTAGCTACACTCGCTTGGCCTTCACTTCTTTCTTCTTGTGAGCTGCCAATTCCTACGGATCAGTAGAACTAGCAACCATGCTCTCAACATACTCCTTGAGGTCATTTTCTTCCAACAAAATGAGAACCCTTGTCTTCCAAGCCCGGAAGTTGGTTGTCCCTTTCAACATGTCCTCAAGCTTCAATGTGTTCACCATGGTGACTTGCCCGAAACAAGAACAAGAACAAGAACAACACTCTTCTAGTGTTGTAGCCAAAAATGTGTCTCAAGATGATCCCCTTCTCTTCAGATCCCAAGCTCTAATACCATGTCAATTTTCACATACAACTTTATGTGACTAATTTTCATATCTGAAAATTACTTCCTAGTGATGCAACAGGAAACCCTAGTTGCTATCACTGAACAATTTAACACTGAAAATTATTGCAGCGGAAACAAGATGATCATAGATGAATCATCAACACACATGAGACACAAATTTTACTTTCTGTAACTTTGTCAAATTCAGAAATTCTGAGGGCAAAAACCAACCCTCCCAGTTGTCACAATTACACCAAAATCTGAGGACAACCTTGTCCTCCAATAACAGAAAATCAGCAAATGCAAACTCAACAAAATACCTGGAAATTTTCCTTTGCCTGCAAATCTGCTCAGTTGCCACCTGTACAACCTACTGACGTCAGCCTGTACGGACCTACTGTACGTGGCCAGAAATTTCCACGCGTGTGGATTGTTCTATCCCTCTCACACGTGTGGACCTGCACATGTCACTTCACATGTGTGAACCTCTACGTGCAGTACGACATGTTTGTATTGTACCTGCTCACACATGAAAATTGTACTTTTCCTCACACGCGCGGTTGTTTTCTCCTCCTCTCCCTCACACGTGTTTCTTTCTTAGTTGGAACGAAGCCTTCCTTAGCTGTGACAGAAACAAAAAAATTCCTCCTTGAAACCCTAGGCCAAATTTGCCACAATTGAAAATTTTCCCTTACTGAAATTTCCAAGCTCCTAGCACAAGTGCACTCTCACTTATGCTAACTCCATAATTGCATAATGAGATTTGTCACAATCTCTCTTCTCCTTATATAGGAGTCCAATGAATGAGTTTAGGCACCCCTTCTAAACTCAACAATTAATTAGAATATTTTAATCTTCTTTGTAGGTGTGACACCCCTACACAAGCCCACAAAGCCCTTCAACTTGCCCATGAGGCCCTAGCCTCATTCCAAGGTCGATTTCACTGAAACGAAAGGCTAATCCGGTGCCAACAAAGATTCCCACATGCCTTACACTTTGGCCTCATGTGGGAATACCTCCCGAAGCTACAAAAACTTCAACAAATCTCGAATAGGTGGAGAAGAGCTTCTATCTAAAGATCAATACAGACCAAGAAGAAAGGAAGAGAACAAAGGCAGTCGTAAGAAGATCCGGCAAGTTTCAGAGCCATAGTAGTCGTACGGAGTTTTACGCGCTTTACAGGTCAGTTCAGGCGCTTTATAAGATCGTACAACCAAGGAGGATTTGCTAGGGTTTGTAGGCACTGTCTGTAGTTTTATGTATTTCTCAGTGGGCCATTTTCCCAAGTACGGAAGCCCTTGTAAGCTTTGAAGTTATTTGAATGATAAGCTTAGTTGATGGGCAGAATATCTTTGTGTATTGTGACTTGGTTTCCAGTATCACTTCCGCTATATTTGTTTGAGTTGATTATCCAGCGAGAGTATTTTGTTTTTTGAGCTGCTAATTTGTTTTACAGTGAGGAAATCACTAGAAAGCAATTTACCTAGGGTCGAGGTTAGAAAATTTCAACAGTGTACACAGAGCAGCCTCGGGGCTTTGAAGTAAGTGGGAAGGAGTCCCATGTTTCTTTTGCAGTGAACACCTTGAGTCAATTCATGATGGAGACAAGGCAGGAGCACTGTTTAGCAACAAAACATGTGCTCAGGTATTTAAGGGGCACAATGGAGTATGCTTTGAGATATCTTGGAGGTTGTGAAGTGAAGTTGCAGGGGTATTCGAACTGAGATTGGACAGGCAATGCAGCAAATAGGAAGAGCGTCTTAGGGTGTTGCTTTAGCTTGGGATTAGCAACGATATCCTGGTTCAGCAAGAAGTAGACTTCTATGGCACTTAGCTCCGCAGAGAGAAAAGATACCTTCATGCAAGACGGGATTCAGCTAGGAGTAGTGAAGCTCCAGTATATTACCAAAGATCAGCAAGTAGCTGATATTTTAACCAAGCCCTTAGCAAAAGGGAAGTTTGAGGCATTCAGAGACAGAGTTGGATTGGTGCAAAATTCCTTCCTCATTAAGAGGGAGTGTCGGGAATTATAGCTCTAACGGGAACTTCCGCAAAGGTTCAGTGTGAACGTGCAAGTATTAGTTCGAGATACCTTCAAAAAGTAATTCTATTTTGTAATTCACTTTAGTTAAAAAAAGTGAAAAGTCTTACTTTTAGCAGCTGAGTCTAAAAAGTGTATTTCATGCATGCATGACTTAGACTAGGAGTAATCTTAAAAATAGATTAGGGTTTTGATCTCAGCTAAAAGTATAAAGACAGGACAAGATAGAAGGTTTAGAAACACAAACAATTCAGCAGGTTGAGCGGCTAAGAGAAATGGAGAGCAAGGGTTCAGGCAAAGGCGAATATGGGCAGTGGGCAGCAATCCATATAGGTGTCATACAGTTCCGTCCAAGTGTAAAGAACAGTTCCATACAGTCGTATGGACAAGCTGTACAGCAGTTTTCTGTTGTTTTCTGGTTTTTCCAGCAGGCTGTACCTCTCAAGCAGACCACACAAGCTTAGTTCAGGGTGATTTCAGTAACCGTGCAGCTACTGGTTTTAAGCAGCTTGTGGAGGTTTCCTTGTAAGTTTTTCAAAGAAATGAAAAACTGTTTTTGAAAGAGTGATTACCTGTGTATGTGTGAAATTAATTTTATGCTTCCACTATTTAATTTTCAGCTATTGTATGATTGATGCTATGGTTTGAATTTAATTTCAGCATTAATTAAATTCAGCAATTACTTGTTTAATTGACAACATTTAGAATTTAGTCACCTAGGCTTGGAATTTTCACAGGATCAAAACAAGTATTTCTGAAATGGTTTGGACCAAAATATTTGGTCTGCAATATATTTAGCCAAAACTTCAAAGCTTCAACTTTCACTATAACATGTCTATGTTGTCAATGTTCATTTACTAGAGCACTTTTGCATATTGAGAAAGGCCTTCCACATGGGCATAGTTTAATATGCATATTGTTCCCTTCAATTGACACCGTATGTCAGAGTTTCCATGTCCGATAAAGAGTAATTATATCATTTGATATTAAATGGTTTTAAGCATTGTTCGCTATAAAACTTTTATCCTAGATGAGTCATACAAATTATTCACATAAATGATAATAATATTTAGAAAATGTATAAGACATATGTTGGTTCATAAATTGCAAAACCCCAGTAAAAATATCCTATGGCTGCATTGCATGAATCAGCATTACACTTATGGTTATGGAAATTTCCAATAAAAATATCATTTATCACCAGATCCATAAATCAATGGAAAATAAATAATCTCACTAAAGGAGTGGTCCCCAAAATTTCAACTGGGGATGAATGGGAATCAAGAATGTTGGAAACGTAATCCTTTAGGGTTACCCACTTGACGAAATACGAAACATCAAGTGATAGTAATGGTCATCGGGAGTCCAAGAGACCTTGGACGATGAATCCAAAGGTCACATCATCATGTATATATAAGTGTATCATATGAATTAATAAAACGCATTACACGCTTATCTAAATCGTGTGTCTAATGAACATCAAAGAATCTGCGGAGGGGGTATTCGTTGCATTCAACATTACATAAACTACATTACTTACAGAAAGGAGTGAATTAATAGTAATCCCATGTAATAAGAGTGTTTAGTCCATTTATCCCAATCCGGTTTCTCATCGTAAGTGAATGAATAGTAATTCCATGTGAAAAGAATGTTTAGGCCATTTAGCTCACTAGGGCTTCTCATCGTAAACAAAGTGTGGCTAGGGTTACCACTGCATTCGTAATGCAGCTGAAACAGTAACTAGACAAAACTTGGTGAGATATCCTTGGGGATTACAATGTTGCAATAAATGCATTTTCGTGAAAAATGAAAGTTACTCTGTTTTTATCATATGGCCATTTTAACAATTTGGTTTACCAACATATAGTAGGTCCATCATCAATAAGCTAAAATGTTGATATACAGTTTCCCTAACGTGGACCTGAGAGATCGAAACAGTTTCTCTTTGGTTGATTTTTCCAGCAGCTTAGTAATGGCAGTCACTTCTCCACATTAGTTCTTCCTTCTTCAACTCAAACCGGTCCATGCTACCTGATTTTATGAATTTGGTTTGTTGGCTTGTGGATCGTTTGGCATCTGTAGCCATTGATTTCAGAATTCAGATACCCTGAGAAGGGAAGAAAATACCCAGATTGGCTAGGTACACATCCAACAGTAGGCACTGTCTCTAAAAGGTCTTGGAGACCATACCCACAATGTATGTGCGGTGACACTCACCTCCATTCATCCAAAGTCCAGTTAAAGTCCAGGCAAAGTAATCCAGCTCAAGTTGATTTCTGCAGCAGAAATATTGCCAGTTTGTTAAAAAATATAAATAAAAGAATTCCTACATAAGCAGAAGAAAAATGGAGGAAACTCACTGCATCATTTTTCCACCAATTTTTTCCTCAAATTTTGTTCATTAAGTTTTGCTTATTTTCTAAAATGGTTAATATGATTGAATTTTCTGTGAGAAACTTGTACAAGAAGCCTTGTACGAATCTTAATTTGGGTGGTAACTTCGTCGCTTCTATGGCCCCCAGGATCATACAGCCGAATCTCCTCACAGTGTCTAACGACTCCAACAGTGAGCCAGTACCCCGGTCCGCCTTGCACTCGGTCAGCAGGACCAGGAGGCCTTCACATCATCTCCATCTCCCCCTCTCTCTTTTGCTCGGCACCAAGATTTCAGTCCCAGACCCTCCCATTGTATCACTGCAATTCTCGCTCCCGCATTTTTAATCACATTGACCTATTTTTTGTGGTAATTTGTCTGACATTAATAAAATTATCTTCTCTTGTTGTGTGCAATTAAACTAAGGAAAACAACAACAGTCGAGCATCCAAAGCAACATATAGGTCATGTGGAACACAAATATATAGCCCCACTAACAACCTACAAAGAAACTGCAAAACAACGTAAAATATGCGAAAACTAAGAAAAGATAGAAGAAACATACAGCCTTGCACGCTCCTTCTCAATGGCCTCCTTGTTGCCAAACTGAAAAATAATATAGATAAAAATGACAAAATCAGAACCAGTGGAACTATAAAACACACAATGGATTCCAAACTAGTGGCATAACAGAAATAGAATGCACAGATCTATGTGTTTCCCATAATAAGCATGATAAATTAGTGAATGTGAATCTTCACCGAGTATAAAAGGCTTCTTCTACATGACTCACCTGATAAATGTCAAAGAATCGGCAACTAGTCTTCTGTGGCAGTGGATATGAAGATGACCAGTGAAATACTGCGAAGCCAGTTAAGCCTGTCACAGATGTAAATCTTGCTGCCTTCAAGTGGGGTAGAAGCTTGCCTCTCAAACTCATTGTTTCACTGAAAACTGTAAATCGAAAATGAATTTCCCTTTAGCTGCCTGTTATTATTGTGTACCTCGAGGCCAGCGAACGAGTAGGGGAGAATTGATCAAATTTTCCATGCAAAGCTTAAACACCAGGTTAATAATTGTTGCATAATAATTGAAGTTGTGCCCTCGTTTTACGAAGGGTTTTATATATTAGCCCAGCTTTCTCAAGTTTTATACGAGGGTAGAAGCATTGTTGCCCAAAGCGGTTTATATTCATGATGCCCAAAAAGTTCACTTCCACTTGGATGGGAATTTAGGTTGGGAGTTATTTACGAAATAAGTTGGGAGAACGGTAAGGTTCAATTTTTTTCATTTATGGTTAAAGTTGTTAGTTGTATGTTGTTAATGTTTAATTAAAGTTTATAGCATCAAATTGGTTAATAAAAGTCTTTATATGTAATAAAAAGGAAAAAAGTATTAGTTAATAGCAATTGGGCATAGGTTAAGAGGTGATATGGGTTGCGTGTCATTTTCCAATTCTTACAATTCTTAGGGGGTTTTGTAGGTCACAAGTTCAAAACTAAATGTGGTGTCGTGTGCCTCTATCGCCTTGGGAGTTTTTTATCTTGAAGATGGTTTGGCTCCACATGTGAGCACATCAGAGCATGAGCATTATCTCAGGGTATGTCAATAGACTAGTCTAATACTTGATAGGGGCACTCAACCACCAAGTGAAAAATGATTAGAGTCCTTTAAACTACTAGTGGAAGGGTTAAGCAATATTTTTCTTTTAAAATGATTAAGAGTAGAGTATGTTAGGATATTAGATATTAGAGGAATGTTTAAGGCTAACTTGGTTTAATGTACTAGTCATGTTTGTCTTTAGTATGTTTCTTTAGTGTGTTTTTGTACTTAAGTTATGCAATGGTCACTGTTGTAGGGGCTAGTCAACTATGTCAACTAGACCTAATGGTTGATCCAGATTTTATGAGCAGAACGAAATGAATACAAATTATTAAAAGATGCTTAACACGGAATAACAGAGATACAATAAAATAGGTTTTCTATTCAATAAGAAAATAAGCTGAAACTATGAAATGCAGCAGAAAACAAGCTTGTCAGAATGGTGGTGGCTTATCTATGAGAAGAGATGTGATGGTTGCGTTCATTCGCAAGAAGATGATTACAATGAGGCTCTGAAGGCCTTTTTACAATAAACAGGAATGTCAAAAACCCTATACATTCAAAAACCTAACCCTAGGAGATGAAGCGTCAAAAGTCATATGGGCCTCGTTTGGGTAAGTTGGTACATCAACTTCCCGGGGTCGTAACTTTTGCATACGATCTTCGTTTTAGGCGCACGATAGCCCGTTGGAAAGATATCATCGAGGAGATTCATTTTGGGGGCTCAATCAGAGCCTTCAACTATTATTGAGAAGATCGATCCCGAAAAACCTTCATTCAGGCCCTCAAAATGGCCCCGGAAGTTAAAAACTGCTAAAAATAGTAAATTGCCAAAATTGCCAAAAAACTATTTTGAGCGAGTTGGAAAAGGTGGGTGGCCACCGATATCCACCTGGATCAATCCTCCCTCCTTAGGAAGCAATGGTCTCCATTGCGTTGAGCTCCCCCATCAAATGAGGAAATTTATGTTGAATTTGGCCCTGGGTGAGCCACTTGCCTTGGTGCAGAAGATGCCCTGCTTTGACGACTCGATAAAGCTGGATCATTTGTTGTTGAATGCCCTTGATCTATGTGTCCACAATCTAATCACTAGATGCATGTTGCATGCAGTCAGGGTTGAGCTATGTTGGTGTCAACTGCTCTGCTATCTCTGAGGTGTCCAATAATGGTGGGAAATATGGTCGAAGAAGAGCCACGTTGAAGACTGGGTGTAGGCCAAGAAAAGGGGGAATGTTGAGCTCAAAAGCATTGTCACCCACGGCCTTGATGATGGTGTACGACCCATAACGAAGTGGGTGAAGCTTTCGATGGGGCCCTATAAGGCGTTCTTTCTGCAAGTGCAACCAAACTTTGTCTCCCACCTGAAACTTATGTGGCACCCGATGTTGATCATGGCACTACTTGTACTTGGCATTAGACTTCTGTAGAATATCCTGAACCTGTTGGCGGATGTGTTGGATCTGCTCAATGAACCGGGTGGCTTTGTCAGCTTCTGTTGGAGCAGGGGATGAGTCGATCGAGGTGGTCACGAGGGGTAGTGCAACATCCATGGGGCCCAATGGTTGGAATCCCAACCCCACCTGAAAGGGGTTGTGGCCAGTTGAGCTATGCAGGGCTTGGTTGTAGCTATGTTGGACATAGGGAAGACTCTCATCCCATGTGCAGGGGTGTTTTGAATTGTACATGTGCAGGATATGTACGATGATCTGATTGACGATCTCAGTTTGGCCATCTGTCTGGGGGTGGAAGGCAGTGGATTTGGTGAGCTTGGTATCTAGCAATGACCAGAGGCTCGACCATAATGTGTTAAGGAAACGACTGTCACAGTCTGAGATAATGGTTTGTGGGATCCCAAAATTACCCATACTTGTTCAAAGAAGAGCTTGGCAGTGGCTTCTACTGTGATGTTCTTCTTACAGGCGGCTAGAATCACCATCTTGGAAAAGCGATCAACAACCACAAAAACACAGTCATTTCCCCTCTTGGTGGACGTGAGGCCCGACATGTAGTCCATTGAGATGGATTCCCACGACCTATCAATTATAGGCAGAGGGGTGTATAGGCCCTATTTCTCAGTGGTCGGTTTGGCAATAGCACAGGCGGTGCAGGACTTGATATACTTGTCGACATCTTGTCGAAGTTTCGGCCAGTAGAAATGTTTCTATAACACTGCCACTGTCTTTTCAACGCCAAAGTGTCATGCCACCCGACTGTAGTGAGCTTCCCAAATCAACTTCGCGAGCTCGCTTGATGGAATGCAAAGATGGCCCAGACGGCATAACAACCCATCTTGAAGATGGAAATTAGTGACCATTGAGTTAGCGCCCAACATTTGGTAGGTGGTGGAGAAGTCAGGGTCTGTCTCGTAGAGGTGGGCCCATACGGAGGTCTCGTGACCGCAAGAGTCTAGCGTCATGGTGAGTGTCGCGACTGGAGGTCGACTGAGGCAATCAACAACTTGGTTGGTACTTCCTATTTTGTACTTGATGTTGAATTGGAACTGTTGTAAGTATGTGGACCACTTATGATGGCAGTCATTCTGCAATTTTCCTTGGGTCTGCATGAACTGTCGTGGCTTGTGATCAGTGTGGATGATTGTCTCATTCCCAAGAATGTAATGTCTCCACTGGCGACAGGCTTGCACAATTGAGTACATTTCTTTGTGGTAAGTAGGGTACTTACGGACAACATCTGATAGTGTCTCACTATGATATGACACGGGGTGGCCGTGTTGAGTGAGAATGGCACCCACAACATAGTCTGAAGCATCTGTCTCGATCTCAAAGAGATGTTGCAGGTTCGGTAATGAAAGTACTGGGGATGAGCACAAACGCTTCTTCAAGTCATTGAAGGCTTGTTGTTGGGACATGCCCCACACAAATGTTGCCTTACCGCCACCCCTAGTTACTGGGCTGAGGGCCAATGCGATATGAGAGAATCCCAACATGAACATGTGATAGAAATTAGTGAGGCCCAATAAGCTCTGAAGTTCAGTGAGTGTGGTTGGGGCTGGCCAGTCACAGATGACTTGCATCTTGGTTGGATCCACATGCACACCATACCGATCAACGATGTAGCCTAAGTAATGGACCCTGTCCACGTCGAAGGAGCATTTTTCCAAGTTTGCATATAGTTTGTGTTGTCGCAGGGTGTGCAGAACCTATTGAATATGTTGCAAGTGTTTCGCCCAAGTCTTGTTGTAGATGAGGATGTCATCCAGATACACCACTACAAAAGTGTTGGTGAAAGGCCATAGGATATCATCCATCATCCTCATAAAATTTGTTGGAGCATTTGTCAAACCAAAGGGCATGACCATCCATTCAAAAAGACCTTCTTTTGACTTGAAGGCAGTCTTCCATACATCTGTCTGTTCTATTGGTAGCCAAACTTCAGATCAATCTTACTGAAGTATTTGACCCCCGTGAGATTATCAAGGAGGTCGTCGATTCGGGGAATCGGGTACCGATTTCAAACTGTGATTTTATTCAAGGCCCAGTAATCAATGCATAGTTGCCAGGTCCCGTCTTTCTCCTGCACCATCACGATTAGGCTTCCACAAGGCAATGATTTGGGACGTATGTGCCCCTTGTAGAGCAGTTCTTGGATTTGTCTCTTGATCTCCTCGTTTTCTAACAGAGAGCAGCGGTAGACTGGCCCATTGGGTAGCGGTGCGTCTGGGGTCACATCGATGGGATGCTTGACCTGGTAGTGCAGAGGTACCCCGGTAGGAGAGGAGAAGATATTTGAGTATTCTTCCATGACCTTATCCACTTGCTTCTGTTGTGTGGAGAGATCGACCGCGGGGGCCCTGGATGTGGCTGCGATCTTTCGCTCACTCTGTGAGTGAATCACAAAGAAGACAAATTTCTCGATATGAGAGATGACCTTCCTGCATTTCTTGGCAGAGATCAAGGAAATAACACTAGGAGGGACTGCCTCAGGTATCATGTACAATTTCTTGTTCAAAGTAATAATAACACTACAAGGCCTAAACTCATCTACAACATGATGTTTCCATAAATAAGGTTGGCCCAAAAGAACATTACAAACTTCGAGAGGAGCAACATCACACAATACCTCGTCTTTGAAGGCCTTGATGTCGTACGACAGTCGGCATTGTTAGATGATGCACAGATTGCTTCCTTGGCGGAGCCATCCAATGGTGTAGGGTTGTGGATGTGGGGTTGTCGACAGGGCCAGTCGCTTGACGACCTCTGCTGAGATGAGGTTCTTATGGCTACCGCTATCAACGATGAAGTGCAGCGGGGTTCCTTTTACCCACATCTGTGAATAGAAGAGACGCTCGCCTTCTTCTGGCTCGTTTGGTTCACCAGGCTGGAGCTTGGTGGTAGAACCGATGGCACTGGGTTCCGCATTAATGATCTGTCTTCCCCTTTCTGGTTTTGAATTAGAATCAGAACCCGCATCTGATTCAGAGGCTTTCACTTCAGCCACCAGCAATTACTTTGAGCGACAGTCAGCAGTGTTATGCCAAGGGCTCTTATGGAAGTTGCACCACTTTCTGGTATCTTTCTTTGTCTTTCCAGTGTCCTTCTTTGCTTGCGGCTTGGACTAGTTGTCCTGATACTATTCATCTTTTCTCTGTCCTTTGTTCTACGGGTTGGGGCCGCCCCTTCCTAGCTTTTGTTGTGAGGAGTTCCCATGCCCAAATTGTCACATCTTTTGTTTGAGATTTTGCTTGATTTTGACGACATATCGGTAGGCCGCGCTGAAGGACGAGATGTCCAGAAATTCCATTTTGGTCTAGATCTATCTATGCAGAGCACTGCGATACTTGAGCACCAGATGTCGCTCTCAATCTTTGATACCTAGCTTGGTGCGTAATGTATGGAAGATATTTGTGAACTTTGGCCCTGCTTGGTCTCTTTCTTACCGTAGTGTGGTCCATTTGGTATACAAGTCGTCATAACTTCCGACAGGGTAGTATTGTTTCGTAATAGCATCCTTGAAGGATTCCCAGGTGGATGCGACTATAAAGAATGAGGATTCCTCTGTTTCCTTTTGCTCACAGAAATTTTCCCATGAATCTTTGACATGGGGAATGACTTTGAGGAGTGCAAAAGTAATGTTTTCTCTATTCGAAAAGTTATGGACAGAAAAATACCCTTCTGGTAGATTCAACCACTTGTTTATAACATCTGCACCTATTTGACCTTCAAATATAGGAATATCGAAGTTGATTTGTACCTTGAAGGGGGTGGCGTCTCCGCTTGAGGAAGATGCGTCGCCTGTTGGTAGTCGTCGAAGGATTTGCACAAAACTATCCATCATCTCGTTCCTATGTTGTGTGAGGCTTCCTCAAACAAAATTTTGAAAGGATCTCATGTCCCGTCATATTTCTTTTCTCCTTCCATGAGAGGTCGCTTGGGCATGCGAGAGCTTTTGTCCTCAAGAGAAACAAGCTCGAGACCCAATTCTTTATACCCTGACCTCGTTGGGGACATGCATTAATAGGACAAGGAGAAGACCACTCTGATACCATTGATCCAGATTTTATGAGCAAAACGAAATGAATACAAATTATTAAAAGATGTTTAACACAAAATAATAGAGATACAATAAAATATATATATATATATATATATATATATATATATATATATATTCAATAAGGAAATAAGCTAAAACTGTGAAATGCAGCGGAAAACAAGCTTGTTGGAATGGTGGTGGCTTATCTCTGAGAAGAGATGTGACGATTGCGCTCATTCGCAAGAAGATGATTACAATGAGGCTCTGAAGGCCTTTTTACAATAAACAGAAATGTCAAAAACCTAACCCTAGGAGATGAAATGCCAAAAGTCATATGGGCCATGTTTGGGTAAGTTAGTACATCAACTTCCCGGGGTCATAACTTTTGCATACGATCTTCGTTTTAGGCGCACGATAACCCATTGGAAAGGTATCGTCGAGGAGATTCATTTTGGGGGCTCAATCCAAGCCTTTGGCTATCATTGAGAAGCTCTATCTCCAAAATCCTTCATTTAGGCCCTCAAAATGGCCTTGGAAGTTAAAAACTACTAAAAAAAGTAAATTGCCAAAATTGCTAGAAAATTGTTTTGAGCGAGTTGCAAAAGGTGGGTGGCCACCGATATCCACCTCGATCAATAGCCGACTAAGAACTAGTTGGTCGACCGATGAAGTAAGAGGTAGAGGTCGGTCAGAATATCTGTTAACCGACTGACCCAAGCTGTTAAGTAGTTACAATTGCCTGAAAGAGGTATAAATAGACAAGCACATGAAGGCTCATGTAGCTTCTTGTGAGAGGTTGTATACAATAGTGTTTTACTACTATATCGTAATAAAGTTTGTTCTTTGGGCTCTCAATACTTGTGTATGTCTTTATCTATGCATGTATGTGTGGATGTATCTTCTATGATGTCTATGTAAGGAACTACTGGTAATCTCCCTACTTTTCCCTAGATTCCAATATTGGTCCTGTTGTTGGTAGTACTGGACTTGGGCATGTAGAAATTTACATAAATTATAAATCTGCAAGACATACGCGAATGGTGGGAGCACAAAATTGAGAACTATGTCAAAAAATACGCAAGAAGGAATAACCTCTCACTAGTCGAAGCATGGTCGCGATTCTTTTCGGAGACATGAAAGATTCTTTGAAGCTATCCCAAAAGCCTTATTTCAGCACATCAACAGATCAGGTAATGCTTAATCTGACACCCGATGAGAAGTTAGGCCTAAAGTTGTCGAGCAGAGGAAGAACAAATATGCACGACTGGCTTGAAGGAATTATTGAAGATTATATTTCAAAACAAGTCATTGAAGATCAAACATCTCTCGACAAAATAAAAGAAAAAATTTACACCAAATTGCACGACGGATTTTTCTCCACGGTTTTGACACTCCTTCGTAAATTTCTTCTTGACAAGGGAGTCGGTGACATTGTCGAATATCGACCAATACTAGGCACATCATTACCAAATAATAACTTCCAAGAAAGAGATGAATAGTGGGAAGGATTCCTTGACGCAAACTGCAAAGATACAAGAGAAGCTTGGGACTACTTCTCGAAGAAATAAACATGGATAATGTTACCGACTTAGAGTAAGTTGGGTCGGCAATGGGGAGTCAGTCGAAACTGTGAGATGTCATAAATCAAGCATACTTGAAGTTGTGTTTTCCACACCTAAATGTCATCGAGAGGGAATCATGTGTGTTGGCCCTCGACCGAGTTTTGAGGATCCTTGGCCATGTTTGACCTATTTTGGGGACTTTGACAGGCTGTCGAAGGTGGAGTGCAAGACGAAGTAGAGATCACGGGATCTCGGCCCCTTTTTAGGGATTTTTGGGTTTTTGGGCTTATGTAACGGGTATGGGAATGTCGGCCCATGGGTTTGCCCATGTTTAGGATCGATTTTGTAATGTATAAATAGAAGTCTAGGCAATGTAAGAAGAAGCCAGTGTGCTAAGTGCTAAAGTTCAATCTATGTGATTGAAGGGTTGTAAGTTGTGCTAAGTGCTAAATGCAGTTGGTGATTGTAAGTGCTTTGTGCATGTTGTGTGAGACTTGCAAGGCTAGGTGCAAGTGACTGTAAAAGGTTGTGTAAGGCTCGGTGCCTAGATCTACTCGGGGAAGAAGGATCTAGCAGAGTGCGCGCAGATCTCATGTCCTATGCGAAGTAGGGTTTTGTGGCTCTGTGCATGTAGAGGATTGAGAGAAACTAATAAAGAAGACAAAGAGTTGGTGGACGTAGCCCCAATGTGGGGGTGAACCATGTACATCCTGTGTTGTGAATGTTTTGTGCTTTATGGTTGTTGTCTTGTTTATATGATTAAATGCTTAGTGCGTTGTTAGATGATAGATGAATCTAATATGGTAGTTTAGTGCTAAATAATGTGAATGAATACTAGATCTTATCTATGTTAGAATGCTTAGTGCTGAATAATGTGAATGAATACTAGATCTGATCTATGTTAGAATGCTTAGTGCTTGAATCTATTGAATCTATGGGAATGTTGCACTAATTTATTATTAGGGTTTAACTGTGTTGTAAACTAAGACTGGATATTGATGAACTATAACTGCTAAGTGCTCTGTTACGGTGTTTCAATCACAGATCTGTAAGGTTGCAGACATTGGAGTCCTGCAACCACCCCTGCCTCTACCTCGGGTGAGACTTCATCTGCTTCGCAGGTGTTGCCAAAAGGGCCAGTAGTTAGGGTTTTGTTGGTGTGTTGTTGTAGCGTTGAACCCCGGGTCTGCCCCTGTGCCAACAATGTGCATAATCAATCCACGAATATTCAGAAACTAGAACGAGATAAAAGGCAAAAGAAAAGAGAAAAAAATTGTAACGAGTGGAGCAGCCAAAAGTTGAATAAAAAAATGATCAAGGAGGCTCAGCCTGATAGAGAGCGTGAACAGCCTGAGTTAGACAAAGATCTACCAGAGATGAAAATAATAGTAGCCTCAGTGACACCCGACAAAAGTAGCGACGCACAGTAGAACATCCATCAACCGAACAATGAACCAGAAAGTATGGACTACGAAGAATCTGGACCAGCTTTACGTACTTCTCCCATACTAGAAACCAACCCGCGGATAAGGGAATTTCTCTAGCGAAGACTTCAGATCGACGACCAATCTACAAGATTATGGTATAGAATAGACGATCATGGAAACCTACGAGACACACTCAATGTTGAGCCAGAGAAAAATGAAGTTAACAATATACTTATCCAAATTAAGGATCTCACCGACTCAACCCCCCTGCCAAATCTAATTTCAAGAGAAGAAATTAATTATAGTCGGGAAGCGGCACACCCTTTGGAATGACGGTTAGTCGAATATAAAGATCAAAGCTCTCAAACTAAGGAGACATTCTCTATACTTAAGAAGAAACAATTGTTCCTTGAGTACCATCCAATATCGGACGCAAACAAAAACCTACCAGAGGATTCAACAGCTTAGTCGAAAGTAGTGGTACCTCAAATACCAAGAAAATCAAGCATTCATATCAAGAAAGTCAAAATGGGATTTAACCAAATCCCAATTTATGAAGGAGAGGAGGACCCAAAACACCACTGGTTCGTGTGTGAAAAAATTTGGGATGTGGCTGATATTACAGACGAAGAAAAGCAAATGGAAAAATTCAGACCTACTATGCGGCACCGCACCTTAACATGGTTCATGAACTACACAGAAAATCAAACTCGCTCAAAAGCAGAAATAAAGAATAACTTCTTAACATTCTTTAAAATCCAGGATGTCAGACATCTTGCGGCCCAAAAGTTAAAAGAAACAAAACAAAGACTGAGTGAGTCAGTAAGAGAATATGATAAAAGATTCAAAGACCTCTTAAGCCAAATTCCGACAACAATCGACCATGATTTGTTGGTCCAGTGGTATGTAGCTGGGCTACTGCCACGAATCCATTCTCTGCTATGCTTATACAAGATAACCTGTTGTGAAGATGTGTTACATAAAGCACAGTCGAGTCAGATGATGATGGCCCGTCGACTTCTTCGACGACTGAGAGACTTGAGGAGAAAATAGAACATTTACAACAAACAATCAAAAATCTATCTATACAATGAAATTAAGTATGGTGTACTGTATGCCTAGTAGAAGGACATACAAAGGATAATTATCCCCTCAATGAGCGCACAATAACAACAGACGTTCATCGAGTACAAAACCCAAAAATATTGTAACATGTGTGAATTCCTAACCGATCACAATGTACAAGATTGTCCACATAATCTGAAAAACACAAAGTGGTGTCATATATGTGAAGCTTCCAATCACCAAACATTAGAATGCCATCTAAACACTCAGAATCTGAATAATCTACGAATAGTCTATCACACTGATACCACCAATCAAGCAAACAATTATGGTTGAAGAGACGATTACTACGGTCGTGGTCGAGGTAGAGGAGGCCGACTCAGATTCGGTGGTCGAGGTCGTGGACGGACCCATTGCTTCAATTGTTGGAAAGATGATCACATCATCCTAGATTGCCTTATAACAGATATAATTAATATGAAATTTTTCAATATATTGAGCATTGAAGATCACTCTTTAGAAGACTTCTCAATAATACTCAACAAAATCATACCAAAAAAAATGTGAATCTACTACATGTAGTATCCAAGGAGGAGGTGATGAACTCAAAAAACTTACATATTGTTACAAGATTGGGTGTAGGACAAGATATTAACACTCCACTACAATATCAACAAAGAGAAAAAGCTAATACCTTCCTAAATCCAGACAAAGAAGAGAAAATCATGAGAGAAGCTATTAATTTCTTCAAGAATTCCACAGAAGGTCAACAAAACTCGAGAAGACGAAATGAAGACACCATTCAAGAATTTTTGTAGCTCCTCGTAGAAAAACACTCAATAGGCAAACTGTTGGACCTACTCAACATATTACGTGAATATAAAGACGGTCAAAGACCGACCAAGGATGCAAATCACCTCTCTTATACCCATAAAGATAATGATCCACGAGTTGACTTGGAGATTGAGGGAATGATGATCAATTAGGTGGTTGTTGATTTTGATTCTCAAGTAAATATTTTACCAAGAGAAAATTGGATACGAATGGGTCGACCCAGCCTAGCGCCCACGATGAACTATCTTAAATTAGTCGATCAAAGATTGATATAACTGATAGGAATGTTGAGAAATGTAGACACTCAAATTATGGGAATATCGACTTCGGTCGACTTCAAAGTATTCGACCTTGTCGAAGGAATGCCAACATATGCAGCTCTTGTCGGTCAACCATGGGGTTGACAAATGAAAGCAACTATCTCCCTTGAAAGATATAGAATTAAGTTGAAAGGGAGTGGGAGAAAAATAATCATTCCCTTGAATCCAAAGGAAGGAAAACCATGGATGGAGTCATGGGATGAAGATCAAGAAGATTGATGCCTATATCAAATAAACAATGAACAAAAAGATTATATAGAATCGACTGTAGAAGGAGAAATTCAGAGAGAATATCCCATGTCAGTCAGACATAATTTCGACTCCGCCTTATATAACTGGCAAATTGAGAATTACGAAGCACATGCAAAAGATTGTTGGTCTATTGAAATTATTCCAAAAAAGCAGTTTAAGATGTGCTACTCAATCCAGGTCGTACCAAAAGTATATGAAAAAATAACTCGACAAACTCCCACTCTTATCCCGATCGATAATCAAATAACAAAACCCTTACAATACAATGAACGACATGCACCTTCAACCCATGTCGAAGAGGCAGCAAAATCCATAGGAGAACAAGGGAGAACATAGAGCCTTGTGGAAACCTTCATAGGACAAGCTGCAAGATGGTGGGAAACACATTCCCACATATTACAAACCTAGTCAACTGTGTTGATGTACTTTGTCAAACGATTCAAAGACAAGAAATTATCCAAAGCCACAGATATTCCCACCTTCATAATTGGGTACGACCCAATATAGAATATTCAACATTGTGAAAGCAAGTGGAGAAAAATAGGATATAAAGATGAAAGGGTATGGCCCCATATGCTTCCAGGCACATTAGATGAAATACCAAACAAATGGTATAATATTGAAGAAGCTTGCAGCCATACATCAAACTAGGTTGAAATTAAAGAAAATTTTGTGCAAGACTTTGAATTTAATCCAGAAGAGGAACACATGAGAGATGCAACACAACAAATAAAAATCTTTCTAGAAATCCATCATTGAATGTACATAAAGAAAAAGCAAATATGTTGGTCGATGTAGGATCGACATCAACTTGCAATTTTGTGTTGGTAGGAAACAAAGAAATCTCAATTGCACAAAGGATCGACATGGAAAATATAAAATGGCCAGGACATAGCCTCCAGTGGAAAAAAGACCACCCAACATTGCAAAACCTTGTGAATTCAATATTAATATAGCCACAGAACAAAAAGAAGACCAGGAACAACCCGACTTCCCAAAAATCTTTACAAAAATTGAAGAAGGAGAACGCCATCTTGACGAAGAAAAACCACCAAAATGGATGGATGTGGAAATTGAAACAAAAGAATTCGACATATCAAATGATGATCGACCAAAAATGGTACGAATAGATGACTATTGGTCTGACAAGCAAACAACTTACATAGTCAACCTATTAAAAGAGTATCAAGATGTTTTTGCGCGCGACTACAAAGACTTGAAAGGACTTGTAGAGGAAATGGGCGAAATGAAGGTTGAACTTATTCTAGGAGAAAAACCAATTAAAAAACAACCATACCAATTAACGCATAAATATAAACCGATCGTTCAGAAAGAGATCGAAGGAATGTTACAAGCATGTATTATTTACCCTATTGACAAGCCAAAATGGGCAAGTCCCATGGTGGTGCAACCAAATAAACATGATCCCCAAAAATTAAGAATTTGTGTCGATTTTTGGGGAGTCAACAAACAGACTGTGACAGATCCATTCCCCACCCCCTTTGTTGATGAAATCATCAATGAAGTCGTTGGTCACAAATGTTATTCATTCAGTAACGGGTTCTCGGATTATAAGCAGGTGCCAATAGCAAACGAAGATCAACCAAAAACAACATTTTACTTGGAATTTGGATCCTTTGCCTACATAGTAACACCATTTGGATTGAAGAACGCACCAACAGTCTTTTCGAGAATAGTTGTTAAAGAATTTCAAGAATATATCTATAAACTATGGTTGTATATTTCGATGACTAGACAATATATACTCTATTCAAAATCACATACAATGGCTTCAATTTATGCTAGAACGGTGCAAACAAATTCAACTATCATTAAACATCAAGAAATGCATATTTGCCACACCTATTGGAATCCTACTAGGACACGTGGTCTGTAAAGACAGAGTAAAGGTCGACATGGCAAAGATTAAAATTATCCTTGATCTAAAGCCGTCTGTGAATAAAAAACAAATCAAAATTTTATTGGGACACACTAGATATTATAAGAAGTCTATTCACCACTATTTGAACATAACCTTCCCAGTAGACGAGCTCTTGTGAAAAGATGTCAAGTTCAAATGGAGCCAAGACTGCCAAGAATCCTTCGAATTCTTAAAGAAGAAGTTGGTTGAAGCACCCATTCTAAAATTTCCAGACCGGTCGAGAAAATTTTATGTCCATGTCGATGTGTCCAATGTAGTTGTTCGGTTAGTATTATCATAGCCATACGATGACACAATGGATCATCCAAATGTGTATGCAAGTCAAAAACTGAATAAGGCAGAAATAAATTATTCGACTACAGAAAGGGAATCCCTATCAATGATATTTGCTCAACAAAATTTTTGTCACTACTTACTTGCAAATCCCTTCATATTTTTTACAGACCATCAAGCAACAAAATACTTGGTCAATAAACCAATCTGTCAAGGCAAGATTTGTCATTGGTTACTCTTATTTCAAGAATTTGAATTCGACATAATCATATGATCGGGGAAAAAGAATGTCTGACCCGATCACCTATCGTGACTAGAAACAAGAGAAGACCCGACATGCATCGACGATGATCTTCCCAATGCGCATTTATTTCGAGTCGAAGCTACCCTAAAGACTTAGAAGATATTACCAATTTCCTAGAAGAAGGAAAGGCCCTAGAGGACCTCCCAACAAACAAAAAGAAAGTTCTAGCCCTAAAATATGCACCTTTCACAATCATTAACGGGTATTTATACAAAATGGGAATTTATGATATTTTAAGAATATGTGTGCCAGACCACGAAGGGGGTGATATTATCAATGAAGCTCATGCAACAACAACTGGGGATCATTTTAGGCCGACAAGATAGCCAAAAAGACACTACAAGCAGGTCTATGGTGGTCGACTCTGCATAGATACTGTCGAGACCAAGTAAGAAAATGTCATAGTTGTCAGAGGCTTGAACAACCTCTGTGGGAAAATGAAATGCCACTAAGTTCAATAAACTCCAACCGAACATTCAAAATCTAGGTTATCGACTTCATCGAGCCATTTCCACGAAGGGCAAGAAGAACTAGTGTCAAGTACATCATTACTATGGTCAAATACGTGACTAAGTGGGTAGAAGTCGAGCCAGTCGAATCTTCTACTAAACAGATAGAAACAAAATTCATTTACGAGAATAGAATTACAAGGTTTGGTTGTCCCATGGCATTAATAAGCGAATAGAGAACTCATTTTGCGAACGAAACAATTAAAGTCCTACTGGAAAAAGTCTTTAGTTGACCATAGAAAAATGATAACTTATCACCAACAAGAAAATGAGGCAGTCGAAGCATTTAACAAAACGTTACACAAAGGACTCACAAAGATTTGCGGCATAAACAAAGATGAATGGGACGACAAGAATCCTGCAATCGTCTGGGCATATAGATCAACATACAAACGATCGACTGGGTAGACTCCGTTCAAGCTCATCTACAGACAAGAAGTTGCTATTCCTTTACAATTTTGGACCAATTATGACAGGGTTGCATCTGTAGCCAAATTTGATGAAAGAAAAAGTGTGAACGATCAACTATATCAATTAAACAAGCTGGAAGAAGAAATATTAATAGTAATACATCACGAGGAGGTTCAAAAGCAATAACAAAAAGTGTGGCATGATTGACATATAAATAAAAAACACATAAAATATGGATATTTACTATTATTATATGGCAGTCGCATAAAAGGCAAGCCCAAAAAATTAGAGACAACATGGCTTGGGCCTTGTGTTGTCGAAGATATTCGACAGACTAGAGTGGTCGAACTCTGAAAATTATTGGGGCAACCATTTAAGAAATTAATTAATGGTGCTCGTCTAAAGAAGTACCATGTGTAAAAGAAAAGAACCATGTTGGCAAAACTTAGCAGGGAATTGCCAACAAGAACTAACTAAATTGACTAATTGCACTTATGACAAATAAACCCTACTTAAATCTAATTGACAAAAAACAGTTAGAAAACAATCAGGTATGCAAAACCGAAAAGGAAAAGTATTTAAAGGACAACCATAACATTAAAGAAAAGCAACAAAAAGTAGAATGGAGAGAGAAAGCATCCCATGGTTGAGCTCGAGAAAAAGCAACAGAAGATATTCTCAACATTCCACCCCTTCAACCGACTTACGAAAAATACTTATGAAAAGAGAATCAAGAGAGAGGATCAGTCCAACAGCAAGCGAGTGCAGATCAAGCGAGTGCAGATCAGGCAAGCGTAGATCAAGTGATCACAAACTAAGAGAACATGAATCAAACTGGCATGGCAAATGATGACATCATTCAGACGTAGTCAAACTTATCAAAATGAACGAATAGATAAGCCATCAACGATATCAACTAAGTCACTCCAATAAGATGACTCAAGAATATTGATCGATCGACCCACGTACCAACCACGTATAAACATAGGAGACCTCGTTGATCGATCTCAAGACAAAACCGACCGGTAAAACACTAATGTTAGTAGAGAAAGCGAATTTAATTTCGGATAGGTTAGGGTCAACGAGAGAATTAATGACCAACAACACAGAAATGATTGTTGCACAGCCACTCAAATAACCGATAATTACACCGCTACGTGCGATAGCCAATCACAAGACATATCAATTAATGATCGGCAAGACATGAACAAACGTCAGTTGAACAACGATATAAACATCCACTCACTCGACTCACCCGTAGTACCGATAGTTATGACGGAAGAGAGTGAAAATCGAGAACAAGACACATTCAACCTGACGCTCTCGCTATCGGCTATAAATATCGAAGAAGCTTATAACTTTGCTTCATTATTATTTTCTCCCCCGTAGTTAAGTATAAAGCAGAGCACACAGTCGGTTGAACCCGCAAATTCACCAGTATTGCCTGAAACCAATGATCAAAATCCACAAATGCCAAGGATGAGAGGTCAAGTCAGCAGCATAATGGAAGGTTCAATACTGAGACAAGTTTTTGCAAAGCGACTATGACACCGCGACAAATCCAGATGCAAAATATCTGGTAGTCAAAGATGGAGGAAGTAGTTTGAAGCAAACATTGGCAAAACTTCACAAAATGGGCAATGCAGGAAGGTAGCTAGAAAGAAGAAACCAAACGTCTGGAAAAAGAAGAAATTAGACATATCCTTGGCACCCCGCAAATCGCTTACATGGGACGATGGAAGGAAGAAGTAGCAAAATTCATTGTTAGTTGGTATCATCAAGGATACTTATGGCCAGATCAACCAATAGAAATAACCGACAAACTCATCTACCGAATCATGGGAATTCTGACGACAAGGGCCAAGGTATTGAAGTCGGCCAACACCAATGATTGGATGCAATTTTTTTATGGGGTCAACGACAGCCAAAAATTCTAAGGGGTTGTTGATTAATAAAATTACCGACTTAAAATCCTGCTCGACTGCAATAATAATATCGTTGTGCTTCACACCAGCAAGTCGGGCATCAGATGTAAAAATGACAATGGTCGAAGCAATAGCACAAGTCTACCAGAATGCCGAAAGGTTCAATTGGGTGGATCACCTAGCCGACATGATCAGAATCAACTGCAAGGAAGTTCAATATTCRGACAAGGCCATCAAATTTTCGTCATTACTAATCTAGCTAGCAATGGAAGAATACAGTTTATCGGAGAAGCAACATTTACATATAAGAAAGTCTCGACAATGGAGAAGTACATAGTCTTCTCATCTAATCAAATAGACATCATACTCACTCCCACCACAAGAGATATTTCAACTATGGGTCGCAAGCTTGAAAGATAGTACACATAGATGGCGAGTTCAACAAGTAGTCCATTGAGCGTTACTAGCACCCTATCATATCCAAATCGACCTCGACTGCACAAAGTTGTGGCGTAGAGTTGCATCGGCACTAGAGCCAAAATAACTACACTACCAACTAACAATAGAAGAAATTTTCATAAAGCAAAAAGACAAATCAACCAGGACCTAGAAATTCCCCCTGAAGCACAACAAACAAGGGTACCTGAAGTATTACCACTGATTGACGGGGAGCAAGAAGAAGAAAGAGAAGAAACTCTTTATACCATTCCTTTTTTCGAATATTTACAAGCCTTGACAGTTGTACCTACAAGCCCATCCCCAAGTAAAAGAAAGCAACAGACCAAAAATAATAAGGGGAAGAAGGTTGTTGAGGAAGAAGCACTAGAAATCGACACAGAGGAATTTTGGAGAGAAACATTCCAATTGAATGAGGGCATCGACTTCAACGACCCCATCATCCAATAGAAAATGTCAAGTATTACCACTAAGATCGTCGAGAAGTTAAAGCAGACCCGAAAAAACATCATCGTCGTGAAAAAGATTTACAGTTCCTCTATCGGACAGGAATGAAGGAGGTTTTACAGATAGCTAAGGAACAAAAGCATCGGGTCAAGAGCACACTCAAGCAAATCAAAACAAGAGGAGAAAAAAGATAGAAAAACCTAGAAAGCAAAAACTACCTATGTCAGCCGGACAAAAGTCACAACAAACGCGACAAAATAGGAGCTGAGGCCGAAAACAACACCAAGTAATAAAATGACATCCGATGCAGCAAATGATCTAACCAAGGAATCAACTCCAGCAGAGCCAGTACCTGTCATAAAAGAAATACCAACAAAGAAAAATAAAAGGCAACTCATAATCACCGAGTCATCGGAAGCAACATAATCAGATCAACTAGTCGAGTCAGATGATATCAATATAGACACCTTGAACAAAAATCAAAAGAAGTCGGTCTAGGAAATCCAAATCGATTCAATACAACATCTGTCAACCAAGGAAAAAACTCCACCACACTAGCCAGTCGAGTCATTACAACAAGGAGAGTCAACGAGTCAGACACAAAAGCAAGTGACTCACCCGTTCGAAGCATTAGATCAACATGAAGACATCTTGCGGATGACAGAAACACAACAAGTGGATGCTCACCAGAGTAATAAGGAATCAGAGCCAGGAAGAGACATCCCAGGCATACAAACAAAAAGCTTGGAAAATCTACAAACTGAGAGACCCTTCCCTAAGGTCATTCCTATTGATTCTGAGTAGATTAATACAAAAGGGCCAACCCAATCTATTCAGGACATAGGGGACACATAAGTGCAAAAAATCAACAAGAGGAGGAAGAGAAAGAACAAACAAGTGAACAAAGCATTCTATCGACACAACAAATAGTGACAAAAGATCGTCAGTCGTCCAAATTTGCCGATAAAAGAAAGAAAAATAATTCGCCCATGATTACTATCAAAACGACTAGAACAATTATTCCATCATGTTCCGTGGTCGAAGCCTCATTCAACCCAACCACTATTTTTGACAAGTACTTATTTGACTTACACAAAGCCATTTCGAAAGAATCAGCAAGGAGATGGAAGAAGGTGCTCAAAGAAGGAAGTCAGGTCAAGAAACTAAAACAAGAACAAAATAACATCTTGCAAGAATGCGAAGAAGCAATTAGGTTGCATGGGGGAATAGAACAGATACTAGAGGCACAAAACCCCTTAGCAGGCTTTAAAGAGATAATTGAAAGGATGATCAAAACCAATACAAACTACCAACAACAAGTAGTGCCCCTGCAAAAATAAAAGAAGAAGTCGAACAACAACATGACTTAGCATCCAAAGAAATTCAAAAAGCCCACGAGAAAATGGGCAGAGCCTTCGAAAAAAAACAAAATAATATTAAAGGCTTCAAGCAAAACATAGATAAAATGACCAAACAAGCTAGCACATTGAATTATCTGGTAAGTGAATGACTGACCCATTTTTCATATTCATTTAGAAAATGCTGGATACAAAAGACTACAGTCGAAAGTATAGAAAGAGCAAGAAACTTGGTCATTGATAGAAAAATAAAAGAAGCCCTCACCACACAACTGGAAAAAGAAAAGCAACATAGCTACAACTATAACAACAAGAACATGAATGGCAGAAATATGGACACAAAGTGTAGTTTGAAATCGACCAAGCAACCATGAGAGGTCAAGTCGGCAGCACAATGGAAGGTTCAAGACTGAGACAAGTTTTTGCAAAGCGACTATGACACCGCGACAAATCCAGATGCAAAATATCTGGTAGTCAAAGATGGAGGAAGTAGTTTGGAGCAAACATTGGCAAAACTTCACAAAATGGTCAATGCAGGAAGGTAGCTAGAAAGAAGAAACCAAACGTCTAGAAAAAGAAGAAATTAGACATATCCTTGGCACCCCGCAAATCGCTTACATGGGACGATGGAAGGAAGAAGTAGCAAAATTCATTGTTAGTTGGTATCATCAAGGATACTTATGGCTGGATCAACCAATAGAAACAACCGACAAACTCATCTACCGAATCATGGGAATTTTGACGACAAGGGACAAGGTACTGAAGTTGGCCAACACCAATGACTCGATGCAATTTTTTATGGGGTCAACGACAGCCAAAAATTCTAAGGGGTTGATGATTAATAAAATTATCGACTTAAAATCCTGCTCGACTGCAATAATAATATCGTTGTGCTTCACACCAGCAGGTCGGGCATCAGATGTAAAAATGACAATGGTCGAAGCAATAKCACAAGTCTACCAGAATGCAGAAAGGTTCAATTGGTCAGATCACCTAGCTGACATGATCAGAATCAACTGCAAGGAAGTTCAATATTCGGACAAGGCCATCAAATTTTCGTCATTACTAATCTAGCTAGCAATGGAAGAATACAGTTTATCGGAGAAGCAACATTTACATATAAGAAAGTCTCGACAATGGAGAAGTACATGGTCTTCTCATCTAATCAAACAGACATCATACTCACTCCCACCACAAGAGATATTTCAACTATGGGTCACAAGCTTGAAAGATAGTACACATAGATGGCGAGTTGAACAAGTAGTCCATTKAGCGTCACTAGCACCCTATCATATCCAAATTGACCTAGACTGCACAAAGTTGTGGCGTAGAGTTGCATTGGCACTAGAGCCAAAATAACTACACTACCAACTAACAGTAGAAGAAATTTTCATAGAGCAAAAAGACAAATCAACCAGGACCTAGAAATTCCCCCCGAAGCACAACAAACAAGGGTACCTGAAGTATTACCATTGATCGACGGGGACCAAGAAGAAGAAAGAGAAGCAACTCTTTATACCATTCCTTTTTTCGAAGATTTACAAGCCTTGACAGTTGTACCTACAAGCCCATCCCCAGGTAAAAGAAAGCAACAGACCAAAAATAATAAGGGGAAGAAGGTTGTTGAGGAAGAAGCACTAGAAATCGACACAGAGGAATTTTGGAGAGAAACATTCCAATCGAAAGAGAGCATCGACTTCAACGACCCCATCATCCAATAGAAAATGTAAAGTATTACCACTAAGATCGCCGAGAAGTTAAAGTAGACCCGAAAAAACATCGTCGTCGTGAAAAAGATTTACAGTTCATCTGTCGGACAGGAATGAAGGAGGTTCTACAGATAGCTAAGGAACAAAAGCATCGGGTCAAGAGCACACTCAAGCAAATCAAAACAAGAGGAGAAAAAAGACAAAAAAACCTAGAAAGCAAAAACTACCTATGTCAGCCGGACAAAAGTCACAACAAACACGACAGAATAGGAGCTGAGGCCGAAAACAACACCAAGTAATAAAATGACATCCGATGCAGCAAATGATCTAACCAAGGAATCAACTCCAGCAAATCCAGTACCTGTCATAAAAGAAATACCAACAAAGAAAAATAAAAGGCAACTCATAATCACCGAGTCGTCGGAAGCAACAGAATTAGATCAACTAGTCGAGTCAGACGATATCGATATAGACACCTTGAACATAAATCAAAAGAAGTCGGTCTAGGAAATCCAAATCGATTCAGTACAACATCTGTCAACCAAGGAAAAAACTCCACCACACTAGCCAATCGAGTCATTACAACCAGGAGAGTCAACGAGTCAGACGCAAAACCAAGTGACTCACCTGTTCGAAGCATTAGATCAACATGAAGACATCTTGCGGATGACAGAAACACAACAAGTGGATGCTCACCAGAGTAATAAGGAATCAGAGCCAAGAAGAGACATCCCAGGCATACAAACAAAAATCTTGGAAAATCTGCAGACTGAGAGACCCTTCCCTAGGGTCATTCCTATTGATTCTGAGTAGATTAATACAAAAGAGCCAACCCAATATATTCAGGACACAGGGGACACATAAGTGAAAAAAAATCAACAAGAGGAGGAAGAGAAAGAACAAACAAGTGAACAAAGCATTCTGTCGACACAACAAATGGTGACAAAAGATCGTCAGTCGTCCAAATCTGCAGATAAATGAAAGAAAAATAATTCGCCCATGATTACTATCAGAACGACTAGAACAATTATTCCATCACGTTCCGTGGTCGAAGCCTCATTCAACCCGACCACTATTTTTGACAAGTACTTATTCGACTTACACAGCCATTTCGAAAGAATCAACAAGGAGATGGAAGAAGGTGCTCAAAGAAGGAAGTCAGGTCAAGAAACTAAAACAAGAACAAAATAACATCTTACAAGAATGCGAAGAAGCAATTAGGTTGCATGGGGGAATAGAACAGATACCAGAGGCACAGAACCCCTTAGCACGCTTTAAAGATATAATCGAAAGGATGATCAAAACCAATACAAACTACCAACAACAAGTAGTGCCCCTGCAAAAATAAAAGAAGAAGTTGAACAACAACATGACTTAGCATCCAAAGAAATTCAAAAAGCCCACGAGAAAATGGGCAGAGCCTTCGAAAAAAAACCGAAATAATCTTAAAGGCTTCAAGCAAAACATAGATAAATTGACCAAACAAGCTAGCACATTGAATTATCTGGTAAGCAAATGGCTGACCCATTTTGCATATTCATTTAGAAAATGTTGGATACAAAAGACCGCAGTCGAAAGTATAGAAAGAGCAAGAAACTTGGTCATTGATAGAAAAATAAAAGAAGCCCTCACCATACAACTGAAAAAAGAAAAGCAACAGAGCTACAACTATAACAACAAGAACATGAATGGCAGAAATATGGACACAAAGTGTAGTTGGAAATCGACCAAGCAACCATGAGAGGTCAAGTCGGCAGCACAATGGAAGGTTCAAGACTGAGACAAGTTTTTGCAAAGCGACTATGACACCGCAACAAATCCAGATGCAAAATATCTGGTAGTCAAAGATGGAGGAAGTAGTTTGGAGCAAACATTGGCAAAACTTCAGAAAATGGGCAATGCAGGAAGGTAGCTAGAAAGAAGAAACCAAACGCCTGGAAAAAGAAGAAATTAGACATATCCTTGGTGCCCCGCAAATCGCTTACATGGGACGATGGAAGGAAGAAGTAGCAAAATTCATTGTTAGTTGGTATCATCAAGGATACTTATGGCTGGATCAACCAATAGAAATAACCGACAAACTCATCTATTGAATCATGGGAATTCTAACGACAAGGGCCAAGGTACAGAAGTCGGCCAACACCAATGACTGGATGCAATTTTTTATGGGGTCAACAACAACCAAAAATTCTAAGGGTTTGTTGATTAATAAAATTACCGACTTAAAATCCTGCTCGACTGCAATAATAATATCGTTGTGCTTCACACCAGCAGGTCGGGCATCAGATGTAAAAATGACAATGGTCGAAGCAATAGCACAAGTCTACCAGAATGCAGAAAGGTTCAATTGGGCGGATCACCTAGCCGACATGATCAGAATCAACTGCAAGGAAGTTCAATATTCGGACAAGGCCATCAAATTTTCGTCATTACTAATCTAGCTGGCAATGGAAGAATACAATTTATCGGAGAAACAACATTTCCATATAAGAAAGTCTCGACAATGGAGAAGTACATAGTCTTCTCATCTAATCAAATAGACATCATACTCACTCCCACCACAAGAGATATTTCAACTATGGGTCGCAATCTTGAAAGATAGTACACATAGATGGCGAGTTGAACAAGTAGTCCGTTGAGTGTTACTAGCACCCTATCATATCCAAATCGACCTCGACTGCACAAAGTTGTGGCGTAGAGTTGCATCGGCACTAGAGCCAAAATAACTACACTACCAACTAACAGTAGAAGAAATTTTCATAGAGCAAAAAGACAAATCAACCAGGACCTAGAAATTCCCCCTGAAGCACAACAAACAAGGGTACCTGCAGTATTACCACTGATCAACGGGGAGCAAGAAGAAGAAAGAGAAGTAACTCTTTATACCATTCCTTTTGTCGAAGATTTACAAGCCTTGACAGTTGTACCTACAAGCCCATCCCCAGGTAAAAGAAAGCAACAGACCAAAAATAATAAGGGGAAGAAGGTTGTTGAGGAAGAAGCACTATAAATCTACACAAAGGAATTTTGGAGAGAAACATTCCAATCGAATGAGGGCATCGACTTCAACGACCCCATCATTCAATAGAAAATGTCAAGTATTACCACTAAGATCATCGAGAAGTTAAAGCAGACTCGAAAAAGCATCGTCGTCGTGAAAAAGATTTACAGTTCCTCTGTCGAACAAGAATGAAGGAGGTTTTGCAGATAGCTAAGGAACAAAAGCATCGGGTCAAGAGCACACTCAAGCAAATCAAAACAAGAGGAGAAAATAGACAGAAAAACCTAGAAAGCAAAAACTACCTATGTCAGTCGGACAAAAGTCACAACAAACACGACAAAATAGGAGCTGATGCCGAAAACAACACCAAGTAATAAAAGGACATCCGATGCAGCAAATGATCTAACCAAGGAATCAACTCCAGCAGAGCTAGTACCTGTCATAAAAGAAATGCCAACAAAGAAAAATAAAAGGCAACTCATAATCACCGAGTCGTTGGAAGCAACAGAATCAGATCAACTAGTCAAGTCAGACGATATCGATATAGACACCTTAAACATAAATCAAAAGAAGTCGGTCTAGGAAATCCAAATCGATTCAATACAACATCCGTCAACCAAGGAAAAAACTCCACCACACTAGCCAGTTGAGTCATTAGAACCAGGAGAGTCAGCGAGTCAGACACAAAAGCAAGTGACTCACCCGTTCGAAGCATTAGATCAACATGAAGACATCTTGCAGATGACAAAAACACAACAAGTGGATGCTCACCAGAGTAATAAGGAATCAGAGCGAGGAAGAGACATCCCAGGCATACAAACAAAAAGCTTGGAAAATCTGCAGACTGAGAGACCCTTCCCTAAGGTCATTCTTATTGATTCTGAGTAGATTAATACAAAAGGGCCATCCCAATATATTCAGGACACAGGGGACACATAAGTGCAAAAAAATCAACAAGAGGAGGAAGAGAAAGAACAAACAAGTGAACAAAGCATTCTGTCAACATAACAAATAGTGACAAAAGATCGTCAGTTGTCCAAATCTGCAGATAAAAGAAAGAAAAATAATTTGCCCATGATTACTATCAGAATGACTAGAACAATTATTCCATCATGTTCCGTGGTCGAAGCCTCATTCAACCCGACCACTATTTTTGACAAGTACTTATTCAACTTACACAAAGCCATTTCCTAAGAATCAACAAGGAGATGGAAGAAGGTGCTCAAAGAAGGAAGTCAAGTCAAGAAACTAAAACAAGAACAAAATAACATCTTGCAAGAATGCGAAGAAGCAATCAGGTTGCACGGGGGAATATAACAGATACCAGAGGCACAAAACCCCTTAGCAGGCTTTAAAGAGATAATCGAAAGGATGATCAAAACCAATACAAACTACCAACAACAAGTAGTGCCCCTACAAAAATAAAAGAAGAAGTCGAACAAAAACATGACTTAGCATCCAAAGAAATTCAAAAAGGCCAGGAGAAAATGGGCAGAGCCTTCGAAAAAAAATGAAATAATCTTAAAGGCTTCAAGCAAAACATAGATAAATTGACCAAACAAGCTAACACATTGAATTATCTTGTAAGCAAATGGCTGACCCATTTTGCATATTCATTTAGAAAATGTTGGGTACAAAAGACTACAGTCGAAAGTATAGAAAGAGCAAGAAACTTGGTCATTGATAGAAAAATAAAAGAAGCCCTCACCACACAACTGGAAAAAGAAAAGCAACAGAGCTACAACTATAACAACAAGAACATGAATGGAAGAAATATGGACACAAAGTGTAGTTGGAAATCGACCAAGCAATCGATCGTCTTAGCTAGCTCATATATAAAAAGCATGTCACAGAAATTTGACCAAGAGTGGGGTACATTTCAGAAATCAAGTATAGTAGAGAAATTCGACCTGTTTGCCCAGTCGAAAATACTAAATCTGGATGTGCAACAGGCGATCCACACATGGTGTGATTTCATACAACAAACAAATCAATCAACCCCTAACATCATTCAGACCACCTTCAAAGTGAGTATAGAAAGTGAAAAGAGCAAGGAAGTCGACGAAACCAGCAGGGGAAGTCTAGGCATAGTAGAGCAGTCGAAAATAACACTTTAAGTCTGTCTACCATATGAAGATTTTTTCTCCTCTTCTTGCATCTCTCTCTCTCTCTATCTTCTACTCCTCAATCTTTTAATTTTGTAATCAAAGTATGGAAAAATAATTTTGTATAACCCCCACTTGCTCGGGACGAGCAAGAAATTGAGGTGGGGGAGATGTTGTAGGGTCTATTCGACTCTGTCCACTAGACCCGACTATCGACTAAGAACTAGTCGGTCGACCGATAAAGTTAGAAGTAGAGTTTGGTCGGAGTATCTACTAAGCGACCAACCTAGGAAGTTAAGTAGTTACAATTGCATGAAAGAGATATAAATAGAGAAGCACATGAAGGCTCGGGTAGCTTCATGTGAGAGGCTATATACAATTGTGATGTAATGTTATATCATAATAAAGTATTGTTCTTTGGGATCTCATTACTTGTGTATGTCTTTATCTATGCATGTATGTGTGTATGTATCTTCTATGATGTCTATGTAAGGAACTATCGATTACGAAAATCACCATTCTATCTTGTGTATGTGTGATGTGATGCTCCTCTTATTCTCTGTTTTTAGTATATTTTTTAAGTGTCTTTTGGCACTTAAGTTGTGCGATGGTCACCATTCTATCTTGTGTATATGCGATGTGATGGTCCTCATATTCTCAATTGTAAAGACACTTTATTTGTGTACTTTTACCTCAATGGTCTTGATGGGTTTGTTTGGATCGAGGTAGATATTTCATGGTAAATAGTTGTCATTTACCATTTTACATGTCAAAACACTGTCATTTCATAAAATTAAACATTATTGATGAAGTGCTTTGGCATGCATTTTTGTTTTGTTTACATATTGTCACACATACATACATATATAGTTACCTTCCTCAGATGGGGTGATGGTGCGACAACCCAAGAAAAGGCCTATGTGTTGGTCGGACACCACCACACGAGGGATTCTCCATGCTTAACATTCATTGTGCACAAGGGAAGCGTACTGCGGCCTCTTCATGCAGTCATTCCTCGACAGTCCATCCCCCTGCAAGGTTTATGATGGTGAAATTGGGAGAAAACCTTATGTTTGTTATAGGACTCATGGCTACTCAGAATCATCATTGCACATGAAGTATGGAGGAGAATGGTTTAGTAAAGCATGGTATTGCATTGTACTATTCATGTTTTATAAGCATGAAACAAAAAAAGAAATCATTGTTGGTCTGGTCTGTTTATCCACTCAATCCCATAGTCACTTATATGTTCGACTTATATGGAGTTATAGTGTTTGTAGTGGAAATTTCCTTTATGTGGTTCCTTATTATCCTGGTGTGGTCATTATCTAGAGGTAACTATACTCCTAGCCTTTCTCTAGGTAGTACCCCCTGTTTCCCATATCAATCAGAAAGTTAGCACTTTGAAGGTTCATAGTCTCTGTGTCCGACCATGAACTCTCCAACAACTCTTTCATTGATCAGAGGTGTCGGGATCACCAAGGGAGGTAGTTGATTAACACACTTGACATGTGGTGGGTCCTAGTCTCAATGCATCCAAAAAAGGATAAGATGAAGATATAGGACTTAAAAAATGGCAACGTGACTGTAACATACCCACTACCTAAATAATAAAAAATTGCGTTCTTCCTCAATGAACAGAATCCCCGCAGTCCTACGGGGGTCTAGTGCGGGCTAGTTCTTCCCTGTTCACCATCCCTGTGATCGTGGGTTAGGACCACAGGCCAAACAAACCAGGCACCCTTCACAACTCGCGACCTCGCGAGTCATGAATCAAGGCCTTCTAGTTTTCTTCACAAATCGCCGATACCCGAAATTGGTATAGCTTCCTTCTGTCAGCGTCCGCTACGGAGGACCGCCGGCTAGGCTAAACTCTAGCTCCTCTCGCTACTCGTGACTTCGTAAGTCCAAGTGTTGAGCTTTTGTGCCCTTCTCCCGCGAATCCCCGAGACACGAGGAGTCAACGGAGCATTGACTCCCTTCTCTAGGCGAGGCGGGTCCACCCGTCAATCACACGGTCCCCCACCTTGAAGTGTTGCCATGTGTTATCTTGCGCTTGGCTCTCGACACTTCTCTACTTGCGACTTGGAGTGCCCAACCTTGGGCCCTTGCCTCGTGATCTTCCGAAGTAGCGAGATCTCTGGATTTCTGCCACCTGTCCTCTTCGGATGGACGGTCCTGATCATCTCGTGGCTTCGCCACTCACGACTTGGAGCCTCCAAACTTTGGGCTCTTAACTCGCGAACCTCCGAGGTAGCGAGATCCCTAGATCTCTGCCACCTGTCCTCTTCGGATGAACATTCTGATCATCTCGTGGCTTCACCACTCGCGACTTGGAGCCTCCAAACTTTGGGCTCTTAACTCACGAACCTCCGAGGTAGCGAGATCCCTGAATCTCTGCCACCTGTCCTCTTCGGATGGACGGTCCTGATCATCTCGTGGCTTTGCCACTCGCGACTTGGAGCCTCCAAACTTTGGGCTCTTAACTCGCGAACCTCCGAGGTAGCGAGATCCCTGGATCTCTGCCACCTGTCCTCTTCGGATGAACGGTCCTGATCATCTCATGGCTTCGCCACTCGTGACTTGGAGCCTCCAAACGTTGGGCTCTTAACTCGCGAACCTCTGAGGTAGCGAGATCCCTGGATATCTGCCACCTATCCTCTTCGGATGGACGGTCCTGATCATCTCGTGGCTTCACCACTCACGACTGGGAGCCTCCAAACTTTGGGCTCTTAACTCGCGAACCTCCGAGGTAGCGAGATCCCTGGATCTCTGCCACCTGTC
>ML778711.1:630399-660312 GCA_009831015.1 Picea engelmannii
ATAAAAAATAGCCGACAAGGCTTTAAACCAAAATCATATTGTTTTTACATTAAAATGTCAAATTAAAACCCTAACTGAGCTGTAATAAAGGTAAAATCCCCTTCAAGGGAGGCGCTAGCCCCTTTTAGGGCAGATGAGGCATCTAGGAGCAAAACGTTGACCCCCCAGGGGCCTCTCCAACATGCCACACGTGCCACTGCTGCCCAGTCTGCCTCCAAGAATGACCATGAAGCTGGATGACGTCATGGTAAGGATGGGGATGCTCTGAGATTTCCAAGGCCAACGTTCCACTGAAAAGGGGTCATTCCCCCTAGGTCGGGCTCTGCCAAAGTGCCTCTGGTGAAATGTCCTCTTCTTCTCCGATGCAAAACCTCGATCAAACACTGTCCTGTCTCTGCCCCTCTGACAAGGTCTCAGCAACCATCTGATGGGCTCTTCAGCCCCATGGAGGTCCGAACTAATCATCTCCCCATGTGTACCGATCCAAATGGTACCTATCCGTCGGGCATGGTCCTGCACATCAAAAACTACACCCTCCACGGGCTCATTAGTCACAGGGATCATAGCAATGTTAATCACATTTCATCATTAATATTATCGAACATATGCATAAAAACCCTGATATATCATTCAATAGCTCAAAGACATTACAAAAACCTACAATAAAAGGTTGAGAAAAAGGACAAGACACCCTATGGGGTTAGTATCCATAAGGAAAGGAAAGTTTCCAAGGGGTTTCGTCCAAGCCATGCAAATGGGGCGATGTGGCTAAGGGATGTCCAGACATACGGGTAGAGTGAGAGCCATGGGTGCATGATATTACCTGTGGGTGCCTTTGTAGAAGGCGAGTTGTACCCGTCATGGATGCAATTTTTTCCAAGCCCTTTCTTGCCTTTATTCTTTTCTTTATTTTCTTTTTCTTCTTCTTCTTGTTTTTCTTTTTATTCAAGGGCTAACCAGAGGACATTGCCTTGGCGTGTTGACCAGAGCTGACAGTGTTACCCACAAGTATTTTCACAGAGATGATAAGGCTGGCTCGTGATGAGACCCCCTTTCCCTTGGCCATGCAACCAAAGGTCACTGCCCTGGTGTGGTAACCAGATGGTGGAAATGTCATGTTGTTAGGTACCCATGAACATAATAGGTTGGCTCGTGATGAGACCCCCCATCCTCTTGACTAGGTCTTGTTTGTTATTTTTTTGGGTCCCTCTTGTTTCTTGTTGAGAGGCCTTTTATTGCCTTCTCAGGGATCCCTGGGCGAAGCATCTGAAGGTTTTATTTCTAGGATTTTATCTTTTAGCAGTTGCTTTTACCTTTCAGGCCTTTAGCCCCTTCTTCCCATGAGATAAGGTGCAACCCCACAAACAAATCATCCTAATGCCCGAACAAGGGGAATGGGATAGATGAGTGGGAGATAAGATGGAAAAGTGGTGGTATGATGGGAGCGGACGATGGCTCTTCAGAAATACCCTCGGTGGCAAACCAAAACCCATGGGTACAGGCTTTCTAGGACACCCTGTCAATCCCCCCAATCATGGTCAAGTGGGTTAATGTAAGATCCAAGCAGTCGTCAGAGATAAAAGGTGTCAGATGCATATATCCAAAGGTTATAATGATCAAAAGTGACACATACCATGATACCTAGACCAATTACCTCATGGAGCAAGAGCCTTTTCCGATACAAGACCAAGCCGATGGTGATGGATGTTGTTGTTGCTGACAAGACAAATCTGATGAAAGAAGAAAAGGATGGGCCCTCCAGGGCCATGCTCAGGTAAATCCTGCTCTCAATACTCCATGTCTAAGACCTGTGGGCCTCGAGACATGATCTCCTAGTTATCCCTAGAAATCGGGGAATACATCTGGCTCCAACTCGGGGACATGTGCTCACCGTAGAGCTCATGAGAACCTCAGCATCTCTGGCATAACCTACAAACCTACTCAACTCAATAGGGGCATCAGTAACAAAAATGGGGCAGTAATGCCACCCCAACATATATAGATATATATAAAGCGATTATAAATGCGAATACAAAGTGAGATACTTATTTGTTAGCTGGATGTTGGTGTAGTCAAACAACCAGTGAAGCCAATCCAACAATTTCCCATGATACCTACCTCTGTGCTTCATCATAAACCAAAATAATGATAAATTAAGCACAAAAATGTCATGAGTTATAATGTATATCATATCATCGGAAATCTCAAAGTCTAACTCATGGAGGTGGGTGGGAGGGATAAAATCCTGCCATGTCCATGTCTGAGGAAAGTACTCAACCCACTTCAATAAAGGGTCATGAGAAATGCAAGGTTTAGAAAACTGAATCAAAGGGCCTGCAAACTGGCTACCTAGGGCATCCTCACGCTTTGAAGTCAATGAAGGGATCGACAAAGATCTAGCAGATGACTGGAAAGCTATCAAGGTAAAGTCGAAAAACTGGGATAACTGACTCAAAATTGTCGTACCGAACCATCCCTTGGAGTCTAGGGTTTTCCTAAAAAGAAACTCAACATTAAATATATGCTTCCCAATTACACCTTTAATCGAAAGGCATGACAAAGTAATAGCAGGTAGCTGGAGAAAAAGGTCATGAGAATCCTTCTTCAGGCAAACAATGTTTTTACTCCTATCAAAATCCGAGCATAGTGGCGGTTTTTAGTCATCTTCATAGGGTAAATCTAAGTGCTCGGAGGAGTACTCATCAAAGGCCTCAAGGTAAGACAGAAAATCATCAGGCAAATATTGTACTCGGTCAACCTTGGGTGTTTGTGGAGAGCCAGTGAAAATCTCATCTCCTTGTTGCCACTGGTCAAGAGCTTGCTGTGATAATTACAAAGGAAACACTCGAAGATGACTCTTTATGTCATAGATGGGCAACTATGTCAGTATCAATATCATAACATGGAGGAGTCAAAACATCCAATACTTTTGTACTCTCTGTGTCATAAGGTAAAGAACCACTAAAAACTTGGAAGGGGGAATAATTCACCTCGCTTAATCCTTCCTGTGCAAGAGCTTCAAGTATTTGGATACCTTCATCAAGTGGAAGATTTGCCTCTACATCTTCAGTCTTGAGACATAGAGGATTAAGCTCATCCAAGGGTTCCATTTCCTCTTCACTCTCTAAGTCATAGAACAAGGTATCATCAAAAAACTAGAAATGAAAATGACTTACCTCATTCTTTTCATCTTGTGCAGATGGAATAGGATCTTGGAGAGCTTTGTCGGATGGAGGAGCAGTTACTGGTGCTTCATCCTCATAATCCGCCTTTCTAGTTCTATCTTCACTGTATTCTCTTGGATTATGGGAGAGGTCTTGCTCCTCTTGAAGGGGTTGATAATGGTCTTCATAAACCTCGTCTTTTATATCAGAGGATTCTCGGTGTTGATCATGATATGCCTTCCTGAGATCTTCTACAATCTCAACAGTGAATCCTTTGTTGTCTAAGGCTACCATGAGGTTTTGAAGGACATCTTCATACATTTGGCAATGTGGCTTAGTAAGGTCTATAAACCTACTGATGAGGTGTATGAAAGATGATATACCCCCGCCCTTGCAACAACTCTTAAAATGATCTTGTAAGTAGGATGGTAGAGTGAGTAAGAACAACTTTATAAGAGCATCCTCTCCTCCCAACTTTATCTCGCTCAAATGCTCCAAAAAATTTACGATGTGAGGAGTTGGGAGGCCCAAAAACGTTGGAGAGTTGTTTAGCCATTTTGTATCAAAGTAATTTGGGTATCCTCGAAAACTTCTGAAATCAATACTCAGATATATTTGTTCCCAGTGTGCCATGATCCCATAACTTGGAAATATCACAGAAAGTAAGGTGGCACCTTGATAAATATTAGTGGAGTCGCCAGATAATTTGCCTGAAACTATCAAAGAAAAAGGGAAGACACCCTAGTGGAGTCGCCAGGTAAGCTTGTAAGATAAGGCTCTAAGGCAAGGCTTAACGAAAAGTCTCGTCTAAGGAGAATTGAATTAGTGTTCCCGGCAGTGGCGCCAAAATGTTATCGCATAGTTTGTAGCTGGGTCAAGTGGCTAAAGGATAGAGGCCAAACTGGCATAACAGGAACCTTCCCCACCCAATGTCACCTCAATGTGGAGGTTCTTTCTATTTAGGGAGGTTAGCTCAGGGGAGACGTCCCCGGCAACCTGGGGTTTTGAAGAGGCAAAGATATAAAGGTTAAGGTCAAAGTCCCTCCTCACAGTTTACCACCAAGGTCAGACAGTCTGGCTAATCAGCCAATAAAGAAGTGTATGCCCAAAAGAAAACACCTACCCGGAACAAGACAACAACAATACAATATATATGCAGGCTATAACTCAATGGGGTAGTACTTCATGTAACTATCTGAAATCAATATGTAAGCAGTGTGAAACAACAAATATTAATGAGATCAATGTTTTTATCAATATAGCAATGGAAACGTATCAATTCATCAATAACTATTGAGATGATGTAGCTAACAATGTATTTAATCAATCATTTACTCAATAAATGCTTTCAACCATCATCTAATTGGTTATCATCAAAATTTGCTGCGTCAAGATGGAATAACCAAGTGTGATGTCAGCCTAGTTAGGGTTAGCTAGTTAGTTAGGGTTTCAAAATTTAAAGTTTTGAGAGTTGGTTTGAGCACTATCACTTCAACGTTGTGTGTCTAAGATCAATGCCTAGGGGTATATGGAGTCAATTAAGGAGAGGAAACAAAGTTGAAGGAATAAAGGCTAAGGACAAGATGGAAGGGTTCTAGAGTGCTGCAATGGCAGGGCCCTAGAATCAAAACACTAGGGGAAAGAGGTTCACTCTGGTGTTGCTTAAGCAAGGCCTCGTGATCTTTCCTCCTTCCTTAGGTCAAACTTGGCAAAATGGCTAGCATAAAAGATAAGTCAAAACAAGAGAATGAAGTGAGGGAAAGTGTTGCAATGGCAAGGCTTTATCACCAAACCCTAGAAGATGGATGACCCTAGGTGTAGATAACCTAGGCCTGGGACGTCACCTCCTTTTTAACCTTTAAAAACACAGTTAGCACAAAGGGAAGAAGTGAAAAGAGTGTAGCAAAGGCTAGGCTCTTCTTTCCTTCTTAAATGGTTGAATATTTCTCTCTAAGGGGACATGAAACAAGGACCTACTTGTGTGTTTGTCAACTAGGGTTTTAAAATCAACAAATTTATAAGTAAATGCAAGAATATAAACTTACAACCATTCAATTAAGAAGTTTTGCAAGAAAAACACTTACATATCATGATGAAAAGCATATGCAAACCCTAGTTGTAAATCTTCCTTCAAGAGAAATGCCAAACATGCCAAGAAAATCCTTCCATCAACAAGTGCGCCTCACTTTAAAAGACCAAATACCCAAGTAGGGCGCAAAAATCAGACCTCACAAGAGAGTGAGTTGTGTTTTGTCAAAATGAGGATAAAACTCCTCAATATATATTGTATCAATGACCTTTAATTAATTTTAGGTCATAAAAAATAACCGACAAGGCTTTAAACCAAAATCATATTGTTTTTACATTAAAATGTCAAATTAAATCCCTAACTGAGTTGTAATAAAGGTAAAATCCCCTTCAATGGAGGTGCTAGCCCCTTTTAGGGCAGATGAGGCATCCAAGAGCAAAACGTTGACCCCCTAGGGGCCTCTCCAACATGCCACACGTGCCACTGCTGCCCAGTCTGCCTCCAAGAGTGACCATGAAGCTGGATGATGTCATGGTAAGGATGGGGATGCTCTGAGCCTTCCAAGGCCAACGTTCCACTAAAAAGGGGTCATTCCCCCTAGGCCGGGCTCTGCCAAAGTGCCTCTGGTGAAACGTCCTCTTCTTCTCCGATGCAAAACCTCGGTCAAACAATGTCCTGTCTCTGCCCCTCTGATAGGGTCTCAACAACCATCTGATGGGCTCTTCAGCCCTATGGAGGTCCGAACTAATCATCTCCCCATGTGTACCAGTCCAAATGGTACCTGTCCATCGGGCATGGTCCTTCACATCAAAAACTATGCCCTCCATGGGCTCATTAGTCACAGGGATCATAGCAATGTTAATCACATTTCATAATTAATATCATCAAAGATATGCATAAAAACCCTGATATATCACTCAATAGCTCAAAGACATTACAAAAACCTACAATACAAGGTTGAGAAAAAGGACAAGACACCCTATTGGGTTAGTATCCATAAGGAAAGGAAAGTTTCCAAGGGATTTCATCCAAGCCATGTAAATGAGGCAATGTGGCTAAGGGATGTCCAGACATACGGGTAGAGTGAGAGCTAGGGATGCATGATATTACCTATGGGTGCCTTTGTAGAAGGCAAGCTGTACCCATCATTGATGCAATTTTTTCCAAGCCCTTTCTTGCCGTTATTCTTTTCTTTATTTGCTTTTTCTTCTTCTTTTTCTTTTTATTCAAGGGCTAACTAGAGGACACTACCTTGGTGTGGTGACCAGAGCTGACAGTGTTACCCACAAGTACTTTCACAGAGATGATAAGGTTGGCTCATGATGAGATCCCCTTTCCCTTGGCCATGCAACCAAAGGTCACTGCCCTAGCATGGTAACCAGATGGTTAGGTACCCATGAACATAATAGGCTGGCTCGTGATGAGACCCCCCTTCCTCTTGACTAGGTCTTGTTTGTTATTTTTTCGAGTCCCTCTCGTTGCTTGCTGAGAGGCCTTTTATTGCCTTCTCGGGGATCCCTGGGCGAAGCATCTCGAGGTTTTATTTCTAGGCTTTTATCTTTTACCAGCTGCTTTTACCTTCCGGGCCTTTATCCCCTTCTTCCCATGAGATAAGGTGCAACGCCACAAATAGATCATCCTAATGCCCAGACAAGGGGAATGGGACAGATGAGCGGGAGATAAGATTGAAAAGTGGTGGTATGATGGGAGCAGACGATGGCTCTTCAGAAATCCCCCCGGTGGCAAACCAGAACCCATGGGTACAGGCTTTCTAGGACACCCTGTCAATCCCCCCAATCATGGTCAAGTGGGTTAATGTAATATCCAAGCAGTCGTCAGAGATAAAAGGAGTCAGATGCATATATCCAAAGGTTATAATGATCAAAAGTGACACATACCATGATACCTGGACCAATTACCTCATGGAGCAAGAGTCTTTTTCGATATAAGACCAAGCCAATGGTGATGGATGCTGCTGTTGCTGACAAGATGAATTTGATGAAAGAAGAAAAGGATGGGCCCTCCAGTGCCATGCTCAGGTCAATCCTACTCTTGGTACCCCATGTCTAGGACTTGTGGGCCGCGAGACATGATCTCCTAGTTATCCCTAGAAATCGGTGATAACAGTAACCACTGGCATAGATACATCAAGGATTTATTTCCTTGTCCATACAAACATATTCAAAATGACACATAAGACTTCTATCTCTAGTCCTATCAACTAGATCAACAAAGCTAGATCCATGATCAAAATTTGGGTAGAGACAATTTGTCCAACGGAGACATCAACATCTACAGAGAAATATTGTGAATCGTAGAAGCACAACTACAAAAAACAGAAAACCAATACATTTTCAGAAGCCTCATTTGCTAGGGGCACCTTGAGGCCGAGTAGAAGTAGCTAGTGTCTCTTCAATTTCGATTTCCGACCAACCTACATTTCTAGTTTGAGGATTCACTTTTCCAGCTCGGTTTGGCCAACAAGCTGAGAGTGCACCTTCTAGTTTAATTTCTTGGTCAAGTCCTCATGGAGCTGCAACATATCCTCGTCAACCATCTCAAGTCTTCTGCCACCTTCTTCATCCAATATTGAAACCTTTTGCTTCTAGTCCCACAATGCTCTACAATGTGTTTTCATCTCATTCTCCAACCGACAAACACGGTCTTGACCACCCGCTTAAGATCCAGAGCTTGGATCCATGAAGCTCATAGAAATCAAGAGATACCCTGCAGTATTGACAGAGCCTTTCAACGGATTTGGGATTTCCAAAAGCGGACACCAGAATACAGTTTAAAGATTATGGGGAACTGGAGGGCCAACTCCAAGATAACAATCCCACCTACTAACACAGAGTCCAAAGAACCCATCCGGATTAAAAGCATTAACCTTCGCATGCACCATCCCACCGGTCTTCTAACTACGAAAAACAAGAAAGACAGTGTGAAAGGACAAAAGGATATCACCACCACCGAGACCCGCCTTGAGCCTGAGCACAAATGAGCCGAGGTACTACCTCCCACTCCATTCACATGGTCTTTTAAAACCCCTCGCATGCTACCACCTTCCACATCGTCCTTGCCTTGTGTTTTAGCCATCCACGTAGAGTCCCTCGACTTCTATGGAGAGCACCTTCCTAATAAATCCAAGGTGCTAGGGGATATTGAAACTTTGGGAATTTCCATTGATACACAATGTCCCTTTTCTCAAATGGGTAGCGACATTAACTACTTTACCTACTTCTCCATTCAATTCTTGAAGAATCTGAAAGAATTTGATTTTGTGAAAAGCAAGGAGTAAATTCATGATTTTCCGAAGTAGGTGTCGAAGCCTCATTTTATGGGGGAGGGCATGGATGTTTAATGCCTAAATGATCACCTGAGAATCTCCAAAAACTATAACCTCTTTAACTTCCATAGCCAAAACTTTATAGATTCCTTGCCATAATGGAAGAGCTTCATCGATATTGTTAGTATCGTCTCCAATTCCCCAAGAGAGAGTAAATTCAATGGTTTCATCGGGGCTTAGAAGAACCCCTCCCCTTCCTGCTGCCCCTGGATTCCCTTTAGAAGCTCCATAAAAAAACAAAGTGTGTTGATGAAGTGTCTTCCTCCATATTGAAAAGCTAGGTGGGTCCATACGGATTTCCCATTGATCCAACTAAGATGAGCTAGTAGAAACAGATCTAGAGGCCTTTGGGATTAGACTCAACATCCAGTCTTGTTCATTAGGAGGGAGCGAAGATTTATTCTCGGGAAGAGGAAGAGAGTGAAGACATTCTCCCAGCAGAGCCTTAGCTCTGACTACCACCTGAGCAGGAGTGGAGATTTTTTCTCTGAAGAGGCAGACGTTTCGCTCTAACCAAAGCTTCCAGAAAAAAAGTTTCGGAAGAGTCAACCAACAGATTTTAAGCCCGTCTTTCTTGTGGAGGGTAAAGGGGCACATTTTATCCTAGTTTCCAAGGAGGATTGGAATTTCATCTGGGAGAGTTACTTGATTCGACCAAGGAAAGAGAGCTAGATTCCAGGCCTCTTTTGCAAAGGGACAACTTAGCAGAAGGTGATTTGCGAAATCTTCCTGTAAATAACAGAGAGGACATTGTGTAGGACCTTCCCAACCTTTTATTTTTAGGTTATCTCCCATAAGAATACTATCGTGGGCTAGAGTCCAAATAAAAATGTCTACTTTTGGAAGAGTTTTGGCTTTCCATATACCTTTCCAAAGAGCAGGGTTGGGAGGAACATTAGGAATTGCTTTTAACTATTTATAACCATGAGTCGCAGTGTAATTTACAGAGTGAGCACTCCAGCCTCGAGAGTCCTTCATATGAGTTGCGATAGGGGATTTATCTTGAAGCAATGAGAGAAAAAGGAGTTCTTCATTGTGTAATTGGCTTGGACAATTCAATATACTCCCCTTTTTCCAGGTTCTAATTTCATTGTTATTCCAGATTGAGATATACCATATCAAGGTTAAACTTTGGGAAGGAAGCCACTATTTAAGATTGGAGGTGCCCATAAAGGTGTCCAGAGGCAGATCCTAAAGGATAGAATCCTCCCAAATGAGAATGTTTTTCCCATTCCCAGTAATCCAAGTTAGATCAAGCTTGAAGAAGGAGGGAGCTTTTTGGCATATTGTGAAAATTGGAGATCCTTTTGAAGCTTTTGGATTTGTATCAAGACATTTTTTCCTTGCCCCTGAGAAGTACTTTTTCCAAAGAACTTGTTTACTCCAAGTTAATTTTCATGTGACCAAATTCCAAAGAAGTTTAGCACCAAGAGCCAGATTTTGAGTCCTAAGATCTCGTATCCGAAGTCCCCCTTCTAAAAGTGGCTTAGTAAATTTCCCCGAGCTGACCAGTGGAAGCTTGTTTTCATTGTTTTTCCCACCTTTCCATAGAAAACGTCTAAGAAGAGTCTCGATCTTGGAGATGAATCCAACCGGTGCAAGTAAAATGGAGCTTTGGTAGATAGGAACACTGGAGAGAATCGGTTTCCCAGCTAGATTTAGCCAAGAAGCACCCCATGAGTTAATCCGAGTCTTCAATTTATCAATCAGAGGAAGCCAATGAGTTTATTTTGGGTTGTATTTGAAAATGGATATCCCTAAATATTTAAAAGAGTCCCACTGAGTTCTTCCTTCAATTTCCAAAATTCTTGAGATTTCCACCATTTCCCTTGGGGAGCAATTCCATCCAAAAATTCAGCTTTTTCTATAATTGATTTTGCTTCCTGATGCCTCCTTGTAAAGTTCTAACTCCTATTTGAATTTTCTGGCTATAAGAATGCTAGCTCCTTCCAAGAGAAGCGTATTGTCGACAAACTGGGCATGACTTATTTCTTTGGATCCTCTTGTCATTCTAAGACTCAAAAAAGCTTGATGAAGACGACAATGCTCCAGCTGAAAGATGAGCATCAAGGCTTGGATAACATATAGAAGAGGCGAAAGAGGATAGCCTTGTCTAATCCCCCTAGAGGCTTGGAATAAATCTGCAACACATCCATTGACCAACGGAGCTATCCAAGGGAATCCAATATAAGCTTTCACCCAATTGATAAATTCAGGGGCGAAGCCAAATCAAAGCATTACCTGAAAAAGGAAATCATGTTGAACTCTATCAAAATCGTTAGCCAAATCTAATTTAACAATCATAATTTTTTCACACCGAAGAATACTGGTGTGGATGGATTCTTGAACCAAAATAATGTTATCGAGGATCTTTCTCCCTTTGATGAAGCCACCTTGATTTTCTGGAATGATTGTTGGTAGGATTCCTTTGATTCGGTTGGCTATAACTTTTGTAATGATTTTGTAACCAATATTGCAGAGCAAAATTGGTCGGAATCGGTCAAAGGAGGTGGCACCTTTCGCTTTAGGAATGAGGGCCAAGAAGGATGAGTTGGTATTCCCTCCGATCTTATTGCAAGTTTACGATTTCAGAACCATTCTATGAAGATCTTTTTTAACTGTTTGCCAAAATGCTTTGAGGAATCCGACTGTGAAACCATCGGGACTGGGAGCTTTGTCAGGTTCCTTTTCATTTAAAACATATTTAATTTCTCTTCTGGTGACCGAAGCAGCAAGGAGCTGGTTGGAATTCGATTGAATTTTAGAGGGAACCAAATTTCAAATATGTTGACGATTTTCATTATGGAGATGAGACTCATCTGTATATATTTATTTGAAGTGGTTATGAGGAACTTGTTTGATTCCTTCAAATTCAGTGATGATCTGGTCCTGAAGATTGATTTCTTGTACATAGTCAACTAGTTTCCGAGCTTCAACTTGCTTATATACACTTACCAATCTTCCCCATTTAAATACAAATCAGAACACTCTTGTTTCAACATATTAGCTTCATTTGTCCCTGATGATGAGTAAGATGTCCACTAAAAATGTTGAGCATTTCAAAACCTCATACAAAGTTTATCCATAAAATTTGTATAACATTACTTTATTTGAATTATCAATTTTAATGATTGATTTAAATAACCTATATTTCAATGATTGATTTAATTTTTAATTTGTAACATAATTTTGTGGTATAAAGAAATTAATAAATAACATCAATTTATATGTCTTCTTAATAATCTCATAAAAATACATTTTCTAAATCTTTTTAGATTAATATACCTTTATTTATTAAGAATCAATTGAATTTATCATCCTTTTCAACCTTTTAATACACTATTTTCAAATCTTTTTAATAGATATAGATTCCATTGTTTAGTGTTGTAATTTTTAAAAATTAAATCTAATAAATAAAAAATGAAATTCTTCCCATGATGTATAGTGCTTGGTTCTTCGTTCATTTATGAAGTGTTTCACTTCTTTCTGCATCATTGTTTATTTCGTTGTTAATTATGTTAAGTTGTAATCTTATTAACATATTTAACATTATATAGTGCTGGTTTTTTGTTCAATTATGAAGTGTTTTACTTTTTTCTACATCATTGTTTATTTTGTTGTTAATTATGTTAAGTTGTAACTTTATTAACATATTTAACATTATTAGTTCTTACTCCATTCAATATAAACATATTTAACATGATTAATTCTTACTCTATTCAATATATTAGTTAATTTTTCCTTGTATGATTATAAAAACTACAAACAAATACATACATTTGTATTAAGTAGAAGACATTTTCTTTTATTTTTTTGAACTTGTTGATCATAAGAAAACAAGGTCACTAACCCATGATAAACAAATGTTGTGTGGCAGCTTAGTCCCTGCCAAGTAGATTTGGAAATGGAGATGATAGTTGACACCTTATAATGATTGATGGTGATGATTATTGGAAGATGGGGAGAGACGAGGAATATTGTTAAAAATACAAAAAATAACAATATGGTAAGTAAATGGTAATTAGAATAGATATTTAACAATAAGCAAATCAAAGTTGAAATATGTAAAATTAAATGACAAAAAAAAAGAAAAAAAAATATTTAGAAGTAATGTTCAATTGTTTTTTAGAAATAAAATGATAAAGAAATTGTAAATATTAAAACCTATATTGAAATTACATTGAATACTTATGCCAATCCTTTCGAACCTGTGTGGTGAGTTGTCAGTAATCAAAGCATAATTAATGTGCATTGGGAAGGGCACGAAGGTGGCGGGGATGGAAGGGAGCGATAAATGCTTTGAAACTTTTTGTGAACCTGGGTAGAGTGAAACGTGCAAGTTCGAGGAGTGTGAGGTGGAATTGTAGATCATGGAAGTTTTGGGTGCAAGATGTATATCATGGAACATGGGGAATGAGAGTTCGATAGCGCCAACCTAGGAACCCGCGACCATACAATTGGCTAAGTATGGAAATGAACAATGATCGGTTGGACTCTCATTCCTCGAGGTTTTTGCGTAAATCATGGTTTAATGTGTTTTAATGGGAGACGTCCTCGAGGTTTTCGCTTATGAATGCAATCAAAGCATAATTAATGTGCATTGGGAAGGGCGCGAAGGCGGTGGGGATGGAAGGGAGCAATAGATGATTTGAAATTTTTTGTGAACCCAGGTAGAGTGAATCTTGCGAGTTCGAGGAGTGCGGGGTGGAATTGTAGTTCACGGAAGTTTTGGGTGCAAGATGTATATAATGGAACACAGGGAATGAGAGTTCGATAACGCCAACCCGGGAACCCACTGCCATAAAATTGGCTAAGTATGGAATGGAACCGTTGAACTTGTGTGTTGAGTTGTCACTAGTAAAAGCATAATCAATGTGCATTGGGAAGGGTGCGAAGGTGGCAGGGATGGAAGGGAGCGAAAAATGCTTTGAAAATTTTGTGAACCCAGGTAGAGTGAAGCTTGCGAGCTTGAGGAATTGTAGATCACAGAAGTTTTGGGTGCAAGATGTAGATCACAAAAGTTTTGGATGCAAGATGTAGATCACAGAATTGTAGATCACAAAAGTTTTGGGTGCAAGATGTAGATCACAGAAGTTTTGGGTGCAAGATGTATATCACGAAACACGGGAACGAGAGTTCGATAGCACCAACCCGGGAACCGGTGGCCATAAAATTGGCTAAGTATGGAATTATAGATCACATAAGTTTTGGGTGCAAGATGTATATCACGAAACACGAGAATGAGAGTTCGATAGCGCCAACCCGAGAACCGGCGGCCATAAAATTCGCTAAGTATGGAATTATAGATCACATAAATTTTGGGTGCAAGATGTATATCATGGAACAAGGGGAATGAGAGTTCGATAACGCCAACCCAGGAACCGACAACCATAAAATTAACTAAGTATGAAAAGCAACGTTGGTCGGTCGGACTCCCGTAAATGGCGGTTTAATGCAGTTTTCGCTTATTAATGCCAATCTTTTCGAACCTGTGCGTTGAGTTGTTACTAGTAAAATCATAATTAATGTGAATTGGGAAGGGTGCGAAGGTGGCAGGGATGGAAGGGAACGATAGATGCTTTGAAAATTTTGTGAACCCTAGTAGAGTGAAGCTTGCGATTTCGAGGAGTTTGGGGTGGAATTGTAGATCACATAAGTTTTGGGTGCAAGATGTATATCACAAAACACGGGGCATGAGAGTTCGATAACGCCAACCTCGGAATCCGTGACCACAAAATTGGCCAAGTATGGAAAGGAATGACAGTCGGTCGAACTCGTGATGTGAGGATATAGATGGAGATGAGGATCTGTCAGTCAGCTAACCCGGGAACCCGTGATCATAGAAACGACGAAGTATAAAACCAAAAAAGGATAATAGAGGGGAAGAAGAAAAGGGAAAAAGGAGTAAGTATGTCACACAACAACATCTATTGTTCATTTATCAATGCAAATATTTTCGAACCTATGTGGTGAGTTGTCACTAGTAAAATCATAATGAATGTGCATTGGGAAGGGCGGGAATGTGGCGGGGATGGAAGGGAGCAATAAATGGTTTGAAACTTTTGTGAACCCAGGTATAGTGAAGCTTGCGAGTTCTAGGAGTTCAGGTTGAATTGTAAATCATAGAAGTTTTGGGTGCAAGATGTATATCACGGAACACGGGGCATAAGAATTCGATAGCGCTAACTCGAGACCCTGCTAACCTGCGATCATAGAAACAATATCTACTGTTCATTTATCAATGCAAATATTTTTGAACCTATGTGGTGAGTTGTCACTAGTAAAAGCATAATGAATGTGCATTGGGAAGGGCGGGAATGTGGTGGGAATGGAAGGGAGCGATAAATGGTTTGAAACTTTTGTGAACCCGGGTATAGTGAAGCTTCCGAGTTCCAGGAGTCTGGGGTCGAATTGTAAATCACGATATTTTTGGGTGCAAGATGTATATCACGGAACAGAGGGCATAAGAATTCGATAGCGCTAACTCGGAACCCTTCTAACCTGGGAACCCGCGATCATAGAAATGCGACTAAGTGAGGTTCAAGTTTAAAGAGAATTTGTTTATATTTATTTCAATAGTATTCATATTAATTTATGTTAATAGATTATTTGTGGTCCAAATGTAAACCATGTTACAATTTGAAGGGTGTTTTTCGCTCGCAAATTCCGGAGCTCAAGAAAGTCAGGTTCAAGTTTAAAGAGATTTTGTTTATATTTATTTCAAATGTATTCATATTAATGTATCTTAATAGGTTATATGTGGTGCAAATGTAAACCATGTTCCAATTTGAAGGGTGTTTTCGGCTTGCAAATTTTTCTCAAACCCATAAGCAATAGAAAAAATAAATATGACTTAACATTTTTATATGGAAGCATATTCTCAAATATGAGAAGCTGTAATATATGCACAATATTAAACAAGGACATGATGTCAACACCTGAGTTGCCATGTTGAAATAACATCATTCATTGACTGTATTTTCGGGGCCCTGAAGAATGAAAGCAGGAGGGGCCTACCCATTTCTTTCTCAAGTATAGGGTGGGTGCCACAAAACTATGTCCTATCACAAATTATTCTTCCATGTAAAAAACAATATTAAACATTGAAAAACACCATACAACAACCTCAAATATTTTATATTCAGATAAACTGGGTTACAAAATACAGTTGGGATTATTTCCCAACAAATGTACAATCTATCGTCTTTCCTCCATAAATGGTTATATTATGCATTTTTTCCTAATTACCTGAAGAGAGCTTCATGTTGATGGGCCGCCCTCTTTCCTTCTTCCCCTCAAGCGGTTTCTCCAATTGTTAGCCATGGCCCAACTGGATCTTGGGTCTCCACTTTGATCGTTCCCTTCTCCTTCAGATTTATGAGTCTTGGTAATTGTGCGATGATTTTGCAAACTCTACCTCAAATTATATCCATCCTAATCATCCAACTCCTTTACTTCAAACTCTTGAACATGTCCTATATCAATCGATTGGCTCTTTCTTTTTGGGGAAAGAAACAGACTCATCAATCAAATCGTTCCCACATGATTGGTTCCCAAATGATATGATTGGTTTGGAAGAAAGAAATGCTTCCACGCTTCTACGCTTCTTTAACGAGGAGAGGAGAAAGAAACAAAGCAAGCATAGACAGTTCCTGTTGATTCAACAGTTGTAGTTGTTCCAGTTTTATATCCAATAGGAGAACTAGTAGTTTGAGATGGTCGATCTCTATACAACCTTGAGGCCCGTTCTCGGCGGTGGGGAGGGCCCTACAGTTGTGTTTGTGAAGGTAATTTTGCCTTCAGAACATATTGCTAACTTAGTAACTTGGGGGCACCAGAGCTTGAGTTCAAGTTGCCACCAGATGTGAGAGAGAAGGCAAGCAGATAGTACAATGTAGATCCATCTGATATAGCAGACGATTTTCTCCCAGGTAGGTGATATTCTAGTAGTAACATTAGTACTACTAATGTTACTACTAATGCACAGAAAGGTTGAGTCAACCCTTAGATATGGACAAGTCGGGAATGGAGGATGTGCAAGCTATTTATTCCCCTCTCCCTAACCCATGTGATGAGTGAGCGTTAACACCCTTTGGTTTTTATCAAGCGATTACGTTCCTCATAAAGCCCTGATAAAACAACTGTCTTGGAATTTGTAAAAAAATATAGTTCAGTACATATTCTCTGAAATTTAAATGCGTTTGCAATAATGACTGGGATTGGGGGTCTCGCGGACCATAAAGCAAAGATGTACAAGAATCAAGCTTGTAGAAAGAATAAATCTGGTGATGGAAGACAACAAGACCTAGAAAGAAGAAAGAGAAAATTGTCAGTCCTCGGTTAAAGCTTTGTATTTAAAGAGGTTGAGTAACTGGATGAAGATGTCGACAAAGAGAGAAGAATGTGATCAGTATGAACTTACTATGATGGTATCTCATGCCTTGTCATTTTCTAGATGATGTCCTTTTATGGCTTTCCTTGATGGTGATGGGAACCGTCTAAAGTGTCCTTTGCCCTTCATTGGTAATCTTGTCGACAACCTTTTTGAACCACTCCTCGGTGTATCTCCTCATGGGCGCCACGTTGATTTCATGCCGGATTTTTATATTGAAGAATTCAGTTTCCAGGTCCCTTAGATCAATAGAGAGGTTGTGCAATGTTTCTTGAATATCTTGGTTTTTAATCGAATAATGAACTAGCCAATTTTTCATGTCATCTTCACCGTATTCAAGAATGCCATAGAAAATTTCAAATGACAGTCTTTTATAGATCTCAACTTAATCATCAAATGCTTGCTTGGTTAAAAACAATGATTTGAATATCAATTTTGGGTCTTGGACTTCATTGGTGCTGCCAGCTAGATCTATCTCAGTTAGCTTCTTGAATAGTTTGTCTCTTCTAGATATGGCCTGGCTACATGCTTGAACGATACCATTCAGGTTTTTTACCTTTTCTTTCTAGCATGTGTTTAGCTGGTTTATTGGATCTGGGGAAGGGAGATCCTCCTCTCTTCTTCTCAATTCTGCCATACCAATAAATTTAACACCAAATGGCAGAACTACATTGAGGTAGAAACCTTGCTCGTTCTTGAGATCTGCTTGCAAATACTCATGAAAAGCATGCGCTCTTGTTCCAAAAGGGACCATACTCTTTGACATCTCCCAAGATTTTGTTATTAACTCCATTATTCTCTTTATATTATTTTCCACATAGCCTTGGGCTGATGTGAGAAGGCTTGCTGATCCTTTTAACTTTTCCGCAGGTGCGGTGGGCCCGATCATTGACAATGGGGCAACCAATAGTGGAAGGGGCATTAGAGCTCCCTCCAATTCTTTGATTCGCTCCTTTAACCCGACATTCTCCGCTTCAAGGCCGCTAATAGAGTTGTCTAGAGAATCTCTAGTTGCTCGGTGTATATGGGAGATCTGCGAAGGGCGCATGTTCTGTAGGTTCATCTCTGAACGAGATTTCCCTTTTTTATTCTTTACATTTCTCTTTTCAATAACCAATTTTTTGGATTCACTGTAAAAAACAACGCTTTGGAATGCAAAAGACTCTTCTTCTTCGAAGGTATCGGTCCCAATTATTTCCATCTGAGGGTTATGGGGAGCATTTCTCTCTAGCCGATCATCGCCAGGGAACATTTTTTCAATGTCAATTTCTATTTCCATATCTCCGAGGGAGAGATCGTGGATATCAATTTCTCCCCTCGGTTCCTCCTATTCTTGCACTATTGTTTTTTGTTTTTTGTTCACTGGCAGTTTGTGAGAACTTTCAATTTTGTCGAAGGGAGGTTCTTATCTCCTCCTCTGCCTGAAGAATTGTGTGTGACTTTCTTGCTTGGGTAGGCCGTTGGAGCGTTTCTCCGAGATGCTATAGTGTTGGGCGTGGCGGTCGGGGATTGGGTGCTTTTCTCACCCGAGCCTTTTCATTTCCACTTGTAGGACTCATTGGTGCCTTTTGTATTGCAAGATGACATAAAGAATTTATTTTTCCTTGTGTATTGCAATAACTGGGAAGATATTTCAATGGTAATCAACTTTCCCCAATCGAAGATGGATTGTTCCTTCACTGTAAAATAAAAAATATACAGAATCATCCGAGAGATGCTGGTCGTACTTTCTTGTCCTGTTATCCTCGTGAAAATCCATGCATTTTACCAGAAAGGGTTTTTAAATGCCCTAACCTATAATTTGGTCATGTCCCCAGGAACGGTCGCTGGGTTCTCTAAGAACTTTGTAAGAGGTCCAATCCATTATCATGCTTCTTTAATAATTCTCTGCAATCCTCGCCCTTGAAAGTAAGCATTGGGTTGGAAAGTCTTAACATCTTTAGAAATACTTGAGGCGATAGGGAGACTTGGGAATGGTCTCGCAACTGGATAATCCACTGGTTTATAATATAATTTTTGGCACAACATGTGACCAACTCGTTACAGTAAAAAAATTCAGGGACACAACCTTCTCGTGCAATTCTAGACTTCCAGATAACTTCCTTCTAGGAAGAAGGGGACAAGTAGTAGTCATAAGCTCTTGAACACCAAAAACTCTGGTCCTCGTGCTAAAAAATATTCAAGGTATCTCCACATAAATGTTGTCGAGTTGCAGCCATAAGGTGATGAGAATATTCCTTTGCTCCTGATAGTATTTAAAATGAATGTTGGAGCATGATAATATAATCTCCCGTAAATATTGGTTTAATGTGTTTTAATGGGAGATGTCCTCGACCTTTTCACCTATTAATGGCAATCTTTTCAAATTGTCTGGTGAGTTGTCACTAATAAAGGCATGATTAATGTGCATTGGGAAGGGCACGAAGGTGGTGGGGATGGACAGGAGCAAAAAATGCTTTGAAACTTTTGTGAACCTGGGAGCCCAGGAACCAACGAATATGTGACAACTGGAGGTGAAGAATCGACTAAGTATGGAAAGGCTGGGTATAATGCCTAAAAAAAAACTAAAGCAAACAACAATTTTTCCGAGTTCAAGATCCACACACACAAAAAAATCAGCTCCCATAATATTGACCTCTGCCAATTCAATAATAGGGAGGTTGAGTTGGTAGATCGAAATATTTCTCAGTTCAGGGGATTGGGGTGGATGTGAGGTGCCTTTGAGAAAAGCTAATGCTTTGATGAAGATTTGTTTGTATTGCAACATGTGACAGTAATTGTGTCTTGATAGTATTTAAAATGAACACTAGAGGATGATAATATAGTCTCCCGTAAATCTTGGTTTAATGCATTTTAATGGGAGATGTCCTCGAGATTTTCTCTCATTAATGCCAATATTTTCAAACCTGTGTGGTGAGTTGTCACTAATAAAAGTGTAATCAATTTTCATTGGGAAGTGTGTGAAGGTGGAAGGGATGGATGGGAGTCTGGAAACCCGCATATCCGTGACAACAAGAGGTGAAGAATCGACTAAGTATGGAAAGGCAGGGCGGTCAGACAGACCTAGACAGACTCATCGTAGGTAGAGTGAGGCTTGTGAGTTGAAGGAGTCTGGGGTTGAATTGTAGATCACTGGAGTTTTGGGTGCAATATGTATACCCCGAACATGGGGCATGAGAGTTCGATAGTGCCTACTCGGGAACCCACAACCATAAAATTAGCTAAGTATGGAAACGAACGACAGTCAATCAGACTCGTGATGTGAAGATATAGATGGATATATAATTTCTCAGTCCACCACCCCAGGAAACCGCGAGCATAGAAATGCGAGTAAGTATAGAACCATAAACGAAAAATAGAGGGGAAGCAGAAAAGGGAAAAACAGGTAAGTATAGAAGAGGAAAAAGAAAGGGAGCAAAGAACTTTATGCCTCAGACAACAACACTTAGTATGATAATTATCAAGTGATAGAAACACATCAACTATGGGAAAAACATTCTCAACCATGAAATATAGCTGGAGCTCAACAGACCCTGGTTCAAGTTTAAAGAGATGTTGTATATATGAGTTAACATTTTCATATGCAAGCATATTCTCAAATATGGCAAGCTGTAATACATGCAGAATATTAAAGAGGGACATCACATCAACACCTTTGTAGATGACAGTGGGCTAGCACAATATTGTATTCTTACTATGATGATGCCTTAAAGAAACTAAAACAACCAACAATTTTTTTCCAATTCAAGATCGACACAACAAAAATCATGAGATTCCATAATATTATCCCATTAATGCGTTTTAATGGGAGAAGTCCTCGAGCTTTCCGCTTATTAATGCTAATCTTTTCAAACCTGTGTGGTGAGTTGTCACTAGTAAAAGCATAATTAATGTGCATTGGGAAGGGGCAAAGGTGGCGGGGATGGAGGGGAGCGAAAAATGCTTTGAAACTTTTGTGAACCCGGGAGTCTGTGAACCTGCGAAACTTTGAAGAATCGACTAAGTATGGAAAGGTGGGGTGATCAGACTAAGTCATCGTAGGTAGAGTGAGGCTTGCGAGTTGGAGGAATCCGGGGTTGAATTGCATATCATCAAAGTTTTGGGTGCAAGATGTATACCCCAAACACAGGGCATGAGAGTTGGATAACGCCTACCTGGGAACCCACGACCATAAAATTGGCTAAGTATGGAAATGAACGATGGTCAGTGGGACTTGTGATGTGAAGATATAGATGGATATAGAATCTCTCAGTCCACCCCCCCGAGAACCCGCAATCATAGAAATGCGACTAAGTATAGAACCAAAAACAGATAATAGAGGGGAAGAATAAAAGGGAAAAACGGGTAAGTATAGAAGAGGAAAAAGAAAGGGAGCAAATAACTTTATGCCTCACACAACAACACTTAGTTTGATAATTATCAAGCGATAGAAACACATCAACTATGGGAAAAACATTCTCAGCCATGAAATATAGCTGGAGCTCAACAAACCCTGGTTCAAGTTTAAAGAGATGTTGTATATATGAGTTAACATTTTCATATGCAAGCATACTCTCAAATATGATAAGCTGTAATATATGCATAATATTAAAGAGGGACATCACATCAACACCTTTGTAAATGACAGTGGGATAGCACAATATTGCATTATTACTATGATGATGCCTTAAAGAAACTAAAACAACCAACAATTTTTTTCCAATTCAAGATCGACACAAAAAAAATCATCAGATTCCATAATATTCTCCCATTAATGCGTTTTAATGGGAGATGTCCTCGAGCTTTCCGCTTATTAATGCCATTTTCTTCGAATATGTGTGGTGAGTTGTCACTAGTAAAAGCATAATTAATGTGCATTGGGAAGGGGCGAAGGTGGCAGGGATGGAGGGGAGTGAAAAATGCTTTGAAACTTTTGTGAACCCGCGAAACTTTGAAGAATCGACTAAGTATGGAAAGGCGGGGTGGTCAGACGGAGTCATCATAGGTAGAGTGAGGCTTGCGAGTTCGAGGAGTCTGGGGTCAAATTGTAGATCACTGAATTTTTTGGTGCAAGATGTATACGTCGGGCATGGGGCATGAGAGTTCGATAGCGCCTACCCGGGAACCCGCGACCATAAAATTGGCTAAGTATGGAAACGAATAGCGACCGTTCAAACTCATGATGTGAAGATATAGATGGATATAGAATTTCTCGGTCCGCCGCCCCAAGAACCCATGAGCATAGAAATGCAACTAAGTATAGAACCAGAAACAGATAGTAGAGGGGAAGAAGAAAAGGGAAAAACGGGTAAGTATAGAATAGGAAAAAGAAAGGGAGCAAATAATTTTATGCCTCACACAACAACACTTAGTCTGATAATTATCAAGCGATAGAAACACATCAACTATGGGAAAAACATTCTCAACCATGAAAATATAGCTGGAGCTCAACATACCCTATGACATGGCATTCTTATATGCAAACATATTATAAAATATGAGAAGCTTCAATATATGTACAAATTGGATAAAGTATGCATATTATAGTTTTGTAACCATACCTCTTAGTCTCTGGACCTTGTACTATGATGAGGTTTCACTTCTACTTGTCGATAGTTCTTGTGAACTAAAAAACATGTGGTGTAAATGAAATAAACATATTTACCATGACATAGTAGAATAAATAACTGAGGATATTTGTTTCCCAAACATAGCAAGAGCATAATCTATGAATCCTTACCTTCAGTCTTGTCGTTGTGTTGATGTTTGCATTGATTCACTGCTCATGCCCATGTCAATTGTGAAACAATCATTATGAACATGTGTATATTGTTCATAATTGATATGAATGTGCATTAGGCATATGCACTGTATTTGCTCTGGCACCACTATTGACATACCTTTTGGAAGATTGTACTCCAACTTTCTCAGTTGTGGCACATAAGGCTTCATCCTCGTGTTCAATTACTCTATTCTTTTTTCAATGCAACAATATAGAGAATACAATGGACATGAAGGCAAGTTGCTACGTAGAAACACATGAAAAAAAGATGGAACACAATTTTATTTAGTTCAAGGTAGTGGCACATAAAATACAATTGACATGAAGATAAGTTAATATATAGGAAGAGATGTAGTATCTAAGATAAAAAAAAACAAAATAGTTGCAAACCAATATCATAAATATAGACAGAGTAAATGAAAAACAATTAGATATGGAATACAGGTAGGAGTATGCACCTTTGTATGTCTTCTTCTACATTTCTGGTTAAGAATCCTTTGCCTTGTCCAGTTTCCCTGTTTGTTTCAATGAAGGAAGGTAGAAAACATAATGAACATGAAAGTAAGTTGATATGTAAGGAAAAAACAACTAATATGTACATACGATAAACAAATTAGAATCAAAGGAATAGAGTAACAGACAATGTTAGAAGCATGTACCGTTTTTGTTTTCTTGATCCATGTCTGTGTATATATATATAAAAAATTGTGTCCAAAAGAAATTACAAACCAAGAAAAACTAAGAAGCTGGATAACTTGGTTTTGTGCAACAAGCAAGACATATATGATTTGAGACATAGAAATATGATTTTGCAATATGTTTGATGTATATTTCATAATTCAAGTACAATACTAATTGTATCATGATCAGACCAATATATGTCTAAGATAAAGAGGTTGTATTGGGAAATGGGCACATTTGACCATACATGGTCAATAAGTGTGTTTTGTACATGGTTTATCTTATCCAAAAGAAAGCGGAGATTATATCTGCACATATAGTTTTCCAATTCTTTTTTTCTGGCATTATTTTGTAGCATGTCAATATTGAAGTCTCCTACAATGACAATGGTTTCGTTCAGATGCAAATACTCTAATGCATTTGAAAGAACATTTAGTATGTTGGAGAATGTTGCATGCAGAGCAGCATAGAGATTCAGTATTGCAATTTTTGATTCATGGAAAATTACTTTTGCGAGCACAATCTCAACATTGTTTTCTTCTAAATGCATATGCTCCAAAATTGTTACATGTTTTTTCACTAATATCATCACGCCATGTGTAATGTAACTTGATATGCAATTGTGATTTGGAAATTGCTTGTTTTGCATGCATAATGTCATGTATGTTTCCTGCAAGCACAAAATATCGGATTGCATTGTGTCATAGTCATTGAGTAGTGCACGTAGGCTGCGCATGTTAAGTGACATAATTGATATAGATGACTTTGTTTCTATGGATTGGTAATCATACTGTAGATGCCATTTTGTGTTAGTCCTAAGGCGTTGCATCTCAATATCAACTTTATGTTTGAATTTGAAGTTATATTTTGTTAGAGCGCTTAGTAAATACAAGGAGTCTATACTTCTGACACGGGACAATGCTGTGTATACAAGTCCATGTATTCAAATTCCAGCAGGGTCAAATGCAACACTATCAAGTGTTAGCCCTTGCGATCTATGGAATGTACGTGCACATACAAGTTTAATTGGAAACTGTCTTTGAATCTTCAGTCGACCTGTCTTTGCCGATGTTGATATTGGTTTTGATATTCGTAATATAGGTGTCCAATCACACATGATGTTTGAATTATATAGACAAGCCAACTTGTTTGCTTGTCGGTGGCCAATATGCGACTCATGGAACTTAATCCAGAGGACATCAAATTTTTATGTTTTGGTATAAGCTTTGAGTATTCCATCTGCACCATTTACCAAGCCATCCTATGAATCATAGTTGCAGGCATATATTTCAACTAGCATGTCTAATTTCAGAACAAGTTGGAAAGGAAAAGTGGTTGTATGTTCATGATGTGGTACATTGCCATGGTTGTCTTCTTCGAGGTCAATTGAATTGATGATGATATTATCGCCAGGCATGGAAGATAACATGTTCCTATTATGCATTGCAACATCCCTATTCATGTAAAACATGTAAGGGAAGGTTGGGTATGTTGGTGCAGGTTGCATGCACCTTGAATTGATATATGTTAAGTCATCATATATTTGGTTGTTTGTACGCATTCTATTCAGATTTGCAATAAATGTTTCATCTGTATGCCCCATTGTAGTATGCAATTCAAAGAATTTTATATTGTCTTTTCAGAAGTCATGCGTCGTTGTTTTCATATTGACCGTAGGTTGTTCAAATATCAAAGAAACTTGGATGGGTCATGCCTGGTAAAGATCCCCACAGAATATCATGTCAATGTTTCCAAAGTATTTGGTGTGCACATGTTTTATGTTTCTCAGTCGGTTGTCAATGGAATACAAGAAGCGAATTCCAATCAAAGATGCCTCATCTATGAAGACAAGTTGTAGTTCGTCATAAAGCTTAGACAAGGTATCTAACATTTCCTTGCTGAGTGGAAGAAACTGTGACTTGTTAAAAGGCATAAAAAATGCAGAGTGCATTGTTGTTCCACCTGCATTATATGCAACTTTTCCTGTGTATGCAATTATTATCCCCTTTGGTTTCATAGGGTTAGATGAATTGTTTGAATCATAGATTCGTATAAGCATTTGGAATAATGTTGTTGCCGTGAATGTATTGCCTGTTCTTGCCTCGCCTGTAAGGAACAAGTGCACATGAGTGTGCATGTTTACAGTTTTTTTAATTGCAATGTTCTTTAGAATTGCTTGTTGTTCTCGATTCAACAATCGCCTGACTCTGTAGTATTTGTTATGTTCAATAAAGAAAGGATGTTTTGTGACTTGGAAGCCAATATTGATACGTTTTTCAATGTTGGCTGCTCGAGGACGAGGAAAATCTGCTTGCAAGTCATAGGACTCACAGAGAATTCTAGTTGTTTTATGGTTTGTCAATGTCTCATCAATATTGTCAGGGTTTTCTAGTTCATGAACTGCACTTTCTAAATCACCCCATGTTGGATTAACATTGTATGTAAATCTAGATTCATTGGTTTGTACTGTAGTCTCACAAGCAATATACACAACTTCCCATGTAGGGAAGTTATATTTTAATGTGTTTTCATTTTGATCAAATGGAACGTACAACAATAGTTTTTCTCTACAATAGTTTTCATAGTCAATATGTTTGTTGTATTTGACAAAGTGTATTACAGAGGGTTTTTTTCTTTTTGATATGGGTGCACCATTTTTTTTGTAATGCGAACTCTACTAAGAAGATATGCTTAATAGGAGGGACGCTAGAGGTAATAATCAATAATAGAACGACATAGCACGTCCTCTAAATTATCAGCCTCTTTTTCTAGCAAAGACGGTGATTTAAGCACAAATGTGTGTTTCTCAAGTGGAAATGTGTTTATGAAGACACATTTCCTTGAACTACAGTTGAGGGGCAAGGAAAGTGCAATGTGGACTGCTTGTTGAGCAGACATTTGTTGAAGATTAAGTAATGTGTTTCCAAGTGTATGTATCATTTTCATAACATCAATATGACTTCTTTCATGTTCTTTACGTATTCTTCTGAATGCACTTGTCATAGATTTGTCGACCTTTATCATGTACGAGGTACAATATGATGTCGTAGCATATGCATTGGGCACACAGTGTGCATCTGTATTTTCATTCCACATAACTGGCATGTCCTTGGAGAGACTGTTGTTCCAAATATGGAAAAGTTTTTGTTTAAGGAAAACTGTTGGTTGTTTAAGTCTAGATTGTATGGCTTAGATGTACTCATCTTCTGTTAGATTTAGCTCTGCCAAGAAGTCTTTGAAGCTCATTAAGTCATCAAAGTCTCGTTGTTCTAGAAATGTGAACAAAGATCTATATTTCTCAATGAGAACATTGTCCTCTAAACTAATTGGCTCTATGATTCTTGTTGTTCTCATTGGTGGCACAGGGAAGTTGTATCTGCATTGTGATTTTTTTTGTTTTTTACAACTTCTTGTATGATAATGTTTATGAACTTTGGCAAGTTCTGGATCCAAATGATCTGTGTTTCATGTTATGTATTTGTCCACAAACTGCTCAATTTGTGAGTTGTTGTCCTTTCCATAGACTAGTGCACCCTCTATCCACAATAGTGCGTGGTCATGCTCACTCCCTCTATTCTGGAATTCAGTCACAAAATAGTAGTCTGATATTTTTTCGAAAAACATTTCATCATGACATGCCAATTGCCTCAAAGCATTTATTCTATGGCTATAGTAGCAAGTACATGTCACTAGGTATTTTCTTATGAGGTAGTCAATGTCATCATTTTCCAATGTATCAGTTTGTTTTTTCCTTTTCCTGTTCCTATACAATGCAGACACCATAGCCACCAACAAATCCCAGCAATGCTCTTCACTTGTAAATGTGATGGAAAATGTTGGCAGTCCCAATTGTTGGATCATTGCAAAAATAGTTTTCTTGTTTTGTTGCAAATAATCAGGAGAGATGCGAATGTTTTTGAAATCTATGTATCCAATATCATATTTTAGGATTTTTTCTAGGTTTGCTTTGTACTTGACATCTTTGGCCAATAACTTTCTTCCTTGTAGCTAGCCTTTTCTTAGTCGCACCCACATGTAAGAGAGCACTTGTTCAATTGTTATGCGCATTGTTTTGAAAAACAATTTTGTTATGTGATAGGAGAAGTCACTGCTTGAATGTAGCAATTCCCATCGAACTATTTTTTGGTAGCTGGATCGTTCCGTGATGTCACTAGGAAGTGGATCTCCAAAGAAAAGTGTTGGGAAGTTCATTTCCTCAACAAATTTGTCCATGAATATTCCAAGTGGACGTTGCCCTTCAACAGGTGCAATTTCAACAATCTTGTCTTGCAAGTCACGAATGCGCTGTGAGTCAGTGAATCCATGTATCAATGTTTCAATAGGTCTTTCATTCTCCGATTCATCGCTTGTATAAAATTCATTAGCAGTTTCGAAAGTCTGTGCATAGCTGTCATCTCCTTCTTCAAGAACACTGTTCTAGTTACCATTTATACAGATGTTTTGTGCTTTGTACGTGGCCCTGAAATATAATTCTTTTAATGCTTTCATGACAACATGCACACACACTTTACCTGTCTGGTATGCATTCTTGTATTGCAAACTTCTTTTGGGAGCTACAACAATTGTCATTGTATCGCTAAGGAATTGTGGCAAGGCTTTTTGTACAACATCTAGTTGGACACGCACATTAATAATTGATCCTATTAAGCCCATCTGGGGTCGTTTATAGCCCCAGGGTCTGATTTGTACAAATGCAATTCGCAATGACACAAGTCTCTCTTAAAGTTCTGTAAGTGTACTTACATCTAGTAGTGGTGTATTACATCTTATTTGGTTAGGCATTGCAAAGTGTGGCAGTTTTCCATTTTCAAGTGATCGTTTGCATGGAAGACAAATATTGCCACTGGAAAATGTTTTATCATTTAGTGTCAAGCCGAGGTATTCTGTTTGCAAGTCAGGGGTGAAAGACTTAGTGTTTTTTGAAAGATTCAATTGATCGCAAACCGCACATGCAATGGAAGGAGCGTCTTTAATTTTTTTCATATAGATTTGTTTTGCATCTCTCTTCCCTAGACAAGCACGCGTAGTAAGTGTTTGCTGGTTTTCATTGTTAGCAGTACATGGTGTTGGCTCTAGGGCACCATATGTGATTTTTTCCTCTCGGTTAGTACCATGACCATTGTGGGATATGTGGCTGCACCTATTTCTCTCACACATCTATTTTTTCAACATGTGGTAGGTTAACTTATGGTTGCCATTGGGAACTAGTTTCACTTGTTGACAAGCCATGTTGTAGGTAGAATCGACATTTGTTATGAGCATTGCATCCTCACCATCTGAATCATGCAAACGATGATGTTCTTTGTCATTGGACATGTGATGTTTGTGTTCAGCAGAGAGTGCGAAAATGCGATTGTGTTGTGCATGAAATATATTTTTTAGGGTTCAATCTTGGATACATTTTGCTACTGTTATAGACTCTTATTTGATAATAGAATCACAGTCTTCTTTTGTCTTCAATATCAGAATTGCTCATGCATCTTATCTTTCTGTAATTTACTTCAGTTTGTCTTAGCTTCTAAAGACTGTCATCTCTTTATTAAGATCACAAACTTGAATTGAAGGACTTCTTTATATCTTGTATTGACCCTACACCTATTTGTATTTGGTTATCAAGATTAGTATTCTTCATCCCCTATTTAAACTATCTTGTCTGATTATTTTTTTTTTACAAAAACGGGTATGAAATTATATTAAAAGATGTGGCAGAGCCACTGGTTCAGATTACAAGTTGCCCATGGATCCTTGGGACTTTTAACCTTAAAACATAGCTGCCTACAACTGCCAGAAACCTAAGTACATACTAATCTACTTATTTAGAGCCATGGCTACTATTGCCAGACTGCTGGAGACTTGTTACAGAGACAGATAATTCTGAGATTACTTTGGATCTTCATTGTTCCAGTTACTGTTGAGCTGGGCCATTTTGGCCTTCAGCTCCTCCATTCGTTCATCAAAGCCTTGCTGTGGACTCTTTAACTCTTGGTTCAGCTTGTCTAATTCCTGAGCGAACCCGATCTTGGTCATGGTGATATCTGACTCCAGCTGTTCGAGCCGACGGCCCGCTTCCACATCCAAGTTTTCCAAGAAATCCAATTGATGCTCTAGCATCTGCTGCAGATTTGCCAGGGTCGTTTCCATCTTCTTCAATCTCTCCTTTGTGCTCATCGGCCTGTTAGAAGAGGACGCCATCCCTTTTCTTTCTTTCCTCTGCACTCCTGTAGTGGCTCGTTCTAGATCTTCGCCTTCTTTTGGCTTCTGCGTTTCCTGTCTGAGCTTTCCTTGAGTCGGATTGTGAGGGTCCCGAGCTCCTTTTATTTCTCTTTGGGACTTAGCTATCATTAATTTTGGGAGATGGGGGATTCGTGCGATTTCCTTGTCTGCCTCCAAGCACGGGCTGTCTTTCTTTTGGTACCTGGCTGAGTGATAATGCCCAAAAACCCGATCGCCTCTGCCATCCTGCCGGATTCGGTTTGATCCAAAGTACCTGCGCGGGCCTGTCTTTAAATCTCTGAAGGA
>ML778711.1:664957-726364 GCA_009831015.1 Picea engelmannii
GGGCCGTTCCTGAATATTAGATCTCTATCCTCCTGGGATATAAATTCAAAGATGAAGTATCCTCGTCCGACCGCGTAGCTGGTAACACTGTTTGTAATCAACGGTCTCCAGTTTCGTTGGATCCAGTTTTCTGTGGATCTGGCAGAGGGCCATAGGCCCATGAATTGACCAATGAGCCCGCGTTCAGAGAGGGAGAGGGCGATTTTCATCGGTTGATCAGGAGGGAGATCTATTTCGGGGATATCCTGCAGCTTCTTGACAAAACTTGGGGCTTCTGCTGTGATCGAATGCTTGGTGCAAGCCTCTACCAGTCGGCGAAAGGAGGAGGCAGGGGATGGAGGGGGCGACGGCTCCCCTCCCTGACCAGCCATGACGGCTAAACCCTAACACACCAGGCTGCACGAGTTTAGTCGCGAATTTTTCTCATGACTCTTTTTTGGGAGATATCCCAATTTTAACTAAACTAAGTAACTACAATAAAACTAAAACTATCTTGTCTGATTATTGATTTCTAAAAGCACTGTCTTATTCGAATGCATGATAAGTTGTTCTTCTCATTAGCCATTGAGTTATCCCATTGATCCAAGCATACCAAATTTACCATATTCTTGAGTTACAAAGCATCTTTGGCCTACAACCCCAAAGAGTTTCTTGGAGTGATAACAAAATTGGCGCCATTGCCGGGGAGAGGAGATTGAAGCTCAAATTCCTTGGGAGATGGCATAGATCCAGCTTTGATGATAGACGAAGCTTGGACATTATATTGGTTGTAATCATCTATCTGGCGACTCCATGAAGGACGGATTCAGTGGCGACTCCGTTAATCAGAAAATTCTTGGCGACTCCACGATTAAAGACTCCACTGGGGAGGATCCGGTTGACAGAAGATGAAGAGGTTAAATTTCAATTCCAGGTATCAGTTCATTAGTTTGCTTCATGATCTGTTGTATTTCTTTATCACCTCTTTCATGCTTTTCCCTTTGCATGAAATGGAATCATTTTCTGTTTTGTATATTCAGAAAATCATCATTCTTCCTGTATATACCCAACCTTAAAAAAAGGAAACCTGCAGCCTACTTGTAATACAGAAGTAGATTCAATAGCTTTACGTCAACATGTTCATAAAGATGAGTTTTGCATTCCATTCATAAAGCTTGTTATGTTATCCTCTTGTGATCATTATTCTAAACAAGAAGATTTAAAGATTTGTGAAGATGGGCAGTTGTCCTTTGGTCAAAAGGCAATATAAATCAACGAAGACAGTCTTCGGTTTATGGATTGGCAGATGGAAGGAAGTTACAACGATCATGAAGAACATAATTTGCATAAATCATCTTATCTTCATAAGGAATACCAAGAGGACTATCTTCCTTTTGAATCCTTTGTTTCAAATTCTGATAAAAAGGTTGCTGATGAGGAAGAAGGCAGTGATATAGAAGATCAAGAACATATTACTTCTTCTCTCTTGGAAATTGTCGACTGTAATAGGCCAACACATCATAATGAGAAATTCAAATCACAGGAAAATGATGAAAGGGATCAGAAAATTTTAGATCATCAGTTGATCATACATTTTTTTGCAGTAAATACTGAGTAGTCCATATTCAACACTGAGATCAGTGAAAGTAGCCAGCAGTACCAGCAACAACAACAACTTTTCAATTCTCAGTTGGACCAACAACAAGGAGAGGTATTTCATTATGTCTTTCATGACCCTATTGTTGTTTTTTTGGAATCCATGAACAATATGAATGTTAAAATATTCTTGATAGATGAAAGCTGGTCTTATTATCTGTTCAAAACACATTTTTATTTGCTATGGCTTCCATTGTTTCTCGGGTCAAGATCTAGCATGCTGTCAGTAAATCAATTTCTCACATGGCTTCATTGGAAGCATGACTTCACTTGATATGAGCCAGTACAGTTGGTTAGCGTAGGAGTTAGCAGAAGAATAAGCTCACTCAATGAGCATTAGACTTTTCAGTTATTGGCTGTTGATTTCAATGAATAAGTAGGGCAGGCTACAGGCAGGCTACAAGCAAGCTACATGCAGGCTGGAGGTTTGCAGAGGAACAATTGCATAGGCCACATGACTCCATAGCCCAACAGATAAGGCGTCTGGAACTACTTTTTCTTGGAACCTCACCGAGAGGATTCCATCCCCGAGTAGGAGCCAGTTGTTATCTCCTAAACTAGAACAGTCAAAATTGTCATTTTATGTGATAGGGAGAAGTCCAAAAATTTATTTCTAAATTTTTTCAAGCTTGTTAGACAGTCTATTTTCTATAAATAAACTTGGAACAAACATCGGATTTGGTTTTGTCAAGAAAAAGAGAAAATCTCAGGTTTCGGTGGCTTAGGCGGGCCTGAAAAGCGCTCATTAACCACCGAAAGCCTTCGCTTTCGGTAGTTAAAAGGGAAAAACAAAAGCCTAGTTAACCACCGAAAATGTTTCTAAGTGGAAAAAGAAAAGCCCGTGCTTTCGCACGTTTCGAATGTCAGTTGGCGCAATCATCAAATGGTAACCACTGAAAATTGATGGAATTGGTGAGGTAAGATGCTATAATTACACCTGATCGGGGTTTTCATGCTCTGTAGTCCTTTCGAACCACCACTTGTCATTTCACATGAAGGCATGGGCTCAAGCCAAGCCTCGCGTGTTTTAAGCTAATCTTAAAGTTTGTCAAAGAAAATAAATAGACATACACATGTCTAATTCTCTTTCTAAGCCACAGAGCAGTTACAAGTCTGCATACAAACACCGAGTCCAGATGCTCGATTTTGTAGGCAGAGGATGTGCACATAGCGGATTTGATGAAGCATAGCTGCGTTCGGGATAGTTTGACAGGTAAAATACAACAAATTGCATGAAAATCGAGCCACGAGGAGCTAGATGTCATATAGGTGTTAAGAAGATTGGGTTATTTGCCAAAATTATGGGAATTGATGGCACCGTAACCTTGAATGCCAAATTATTCAATTGTTGAATAAATGGACAACATTATGACTTCATTAGGTTTTGACAAGGCCGAGTTTGCCCATTTAAGATTGCAGATGCCAGTGTTACAGAACACATTATACAGGCGCTAACATCCAAAACATTGTGCACGGGAAACGACGATGTGAAAACTTCCATTTGGCCATAGGTATTATATGAGACTTGGTTTTGTAGTCGTCTCCACGCTTGTGTTGGTAGAAATATTTGGATCTCCATATATGCGTAACATTCAGGTTATAATAGGATTGGCTATTGACATGCTCGTGGCCTTTACAGTACATGTCACTCGTTGTGAGAATAATTGCTTGACTCAATGTTACAATGTCCTTCTGGAGGGTCTACATTACAAATCCTCCACTCAAACAATTTCAGGAATGGCAAAGTCTATATACCAGAATGGCACCATCTGTGTTCAACAATGTAGTCCATCAACTTATAATGATACAATCTGCCATCAGTACAGTCACAACAAATGGAGGATTATGGCGTGGTAGCTCAAAACAAAACGAGAATGGCATTGAACACGCTGAGGAGCAAAGAATGCATAAAGGACAAGAGGCTACACATGCTGCACAGAAATTATCCTTTGAAGAAGCTGACAGACATGATCTTATTATTCCCAATCCAATTTTAGATACAAATGGGATTCTTGCAACTCATGTTTCATCTGGGGATTGCTGAGAGAAGGTCCAAACCTTTGCCTGGTCGATACAACAAAGATGATAATTTTTACTTGAACCTAGAAGACATAATAGTTATGGAAGCTTTTTGGCTCTCTATCCAAGAGCATCGTGCATATAGAATCTCAAGACCTCCTCCTTTTTCATTTGAAAATAATCATGCATCTATACCTGGTCAAACATCTAGATTGGGAGATAGTTTTGAGTCCACTATGTCACATCCAACATCTGCTAATTCAAGAGAAGTTAGCACGTGAAAGTGTTGAATAATTTTCAAAAGAAAATGCAGGAGAAGTTTTGGTTCTGAAAAGATATAAGGCAAACCTATAAAGATTGGAGGATCAGAACATTAGTAAGGGCCAGACTACACAGTCAGCAAGCAATTAGTGCAATCTACAGGAGCTCGGTCATTTATATCTGGCTATACTCTGTTTTTGACTTTTGCTCAAGGGTATGATAGAATATATTTGAAGACACAGGGTATTAGATCCTCTTTATCAGTGGATGCATCTAATTTTTGATTTTAAACGCGAAAAGTTTTCCTTTGGCCAAAACAGAACTTTCACCAGCGCAGAAGGCAGAATTATAACTAGTTAGATGATGAAAAGCAGAGCTTTCACCAGCTAACTAGCAAATCTTAAGGCGAAATAGCTGGTGAAACCTGAGACTGGCCATCGAAGGTGTATTTTTGCCCAGATTGAAGTTTTTCTCAACCGAATCTCTTGAAAATGCTTTTCAAAGATACATATTGAATTATAGTGTCAAATCTAAGATCCACTTTTGATGCAAAGGAGTTAGAGGAGGATTTCAAGTTGATTTGACACCTTTTTTGGGGGCAATAAATCAGGGTTTTTTCTAAACTTGTCAAATTCGAATTTATCTTCATCAAAGGATATCAAATAGCCTTGGAAGGCTTATCTGCACTGCACAAGGACTGTACATTATCTGAAGACCATGAAATGTGGATTTGACCTCATTTTGAGGATCATTCCTTATCTTTTGTAATCTAGTTTTTGACTTTCTATCTTTAGCATTTCGATCCATTCTTCTAGGATATGAACTTTTATTGTAAAGCTATAAAGCTCAAGATATGAGATGAACTAAGGGTTCAATCTTGGATACATTTTGCTACTGTTATAGACTCTTATTTGATAATAGAATCACAGTCTTCTTTTGTCTTCAATATCATAATTGCTCATGCATCTTATCTTTTTGTACTTTACTTCAGTTTGTCTTAGCTTCTAAAGACTGTCATCTCTTTATTAAGTTCATAAAMTTGAATTGAAGGACTTCTTTCTATCTTGTATTGACCCTACACCTATTTGTATTTGGTTATCAAGATTAGTATTCTTCATCCCCTGTTTAAACTATCTTGTCTGATTATTGATTTCTAAAAGCACTGTCTTATTCGAATGCATGATAAGTTGTTCTTCTCATTAGCCATTGAGTTATCCCATTGATCAAAGCATACCAAATTTACCATATTTTTGAGTTACCAAGCATCTTTGGCCTACAACCCCAAAGAGTTTGTTGGAGTGATAAAAAAATTGGCGCCATTGTCGGGGAGACGACATAGATCCATCTTTGATGATAGACGAAGCCTGGACATTATATTGGTTGTAATCATCTATCTGGTGACTCCATGAAGGACAGATTCAGTGGCGACTCCGTTAATCAGAAAATTTTTGGCGACTCCACGATTAAAGGCTCCACTGGGGAGGATCCGGTTGACAGAAGATGAAGAGGTTAAATTTCAATTCAAGGTATCAGTTCATTAGTTTGCTTCATGAACTGTTGTATTTCTTTATCACCTCTTTCATGCTTTTCCCTTCACATGTAAAGAGAATCATTTTCTGTTTTGTATATTTAGAAAATCATCATTCTTCCTGTATATACCCAACCTTAAAAAAAGAAAACTTACAGCCTGCTTGTAATACATAAGTAGATTCAATAGCATTACCTCAACATGTTCATAAAGATGAGTTTTGCATTTCATTCCGTCTTTAATCCAATAACCATTCTGACTTTGTGGACGTTGAAATTGATTCCAAACCCTCTCAGATTTCAACACCTTTTCACATTACTGATAAACTTTTTCATCAACCTATTAAGTTTCATGATCAGCCCACTGCCTTTCAAATTAAAATCAGGATGAAGATGTTTAGGCCTTTGAGGCTGCCCTATTCCCTTCATCGTTACCCCCTTGATTGTTTTGAATATCTTCCTTGGTTTTCTGGAGAGAACCCAGTTTCAACTGAGAGGCACTTGGAATCCTTTGAGGATTTTATTGATCGCTTCGAGATTATTCATGAAGACGTGATCATGAGATTTTACTCTAAGTCATTGATCAAAGATGCTGCAATATGGTTTAAGGGTCTAAGAGCTGACTCCATTGGCTCTTGGATCAAATTCTCTAATGCTTTTTCCAAGCATTGGGGTAAGAACAAGTCATTGGATTCATACCTCACTGAATTTTATGCTTTGAAGAGAGAGCAGGACGAAGCTTTGCCTATCTTCAATGGAAGGTTCTACATGATAAATTATAACATACGTTTGGAGATCCATCCCACGGAGATTGCTACCATGGTATACTATGTTATGGCTCAGTATTCAAAGCTTGTCCTTTTCCTGCTGGAAAGGAAACCTTCATCGTTAATGAGTTTGTTTGAAGATGCTCAAGAGTTGGAGGAGAACATTTGTGCTTCCAGGAGGACCCAAGAGCAGGATGACTTTGAAAATCCGCATCTACCTGAGCCAACAGAATGGCAGTATGGCTCAGATTTTGAGCATGAAGGTTATGAGTGTGAAACAAAATTGGAACAACAACAAGCATGTGAGTTTGTTTTAAAGTCAGATATGAATTCTTTAATATTGGTAGAGTATTCTAGAGACAGGTACAAATCCAAATTTTATGAACAGTTTACAAACCAAATTAAGCCTATGATAACTAATGATTACATAGGCAATTATATTTTCTTAGCTGATCTCAATCCATATCATGTAAACCCTGTTATGTTATCCTCTTGTGATCATTATTCTAAAGAAGAAGATTTAAAGATTTGTGAAGATGAGCAGTTGTCCTTTGGTCAAAAGCCAATAGAAATCAACGAAGACAGTCTTCGGTTTACAGATTGGCAGATGGAAGGAAGTTACAACGATCATGAGGAACATAATTTGCATAAATCATCTTATCTTCATAAGGAATATCAAGAGGACTATCTTCCTTTTTAATCCCTTGTTTCAGATTCTGATATAAAGGTTGCTGATGAGGAAGAAGGCAGTGATATAGAAGATCAAGAACATATTACTTCTTCTCTCTCAGAAATTGTCGACTGTAATAGGCCAACACATCATAATGAGAAATTCAAATCATAGGAAAACGATGAAAGTGATCAGAAAATTTTAGATCATCAGTTGATCATACATTTTTCTGCAGTAAATACTGAGTAGTCCACATTCAACACTGAGATCAGTGAAAGTAGCCAACAGTAGCAGCAACAACAACAACTTTTCAATTCTTAGTTGGACCAACAACAAGGAGAGGTATTTCATTATGTCTTTCATGACCCTATTGCTAATTTTCTGGAATCCACGAACAATATGAATGTTAAAATATTCTTGATAGATGAAAGCTGGTCTTATTATCTGTTCAAAACACATTTTTATTTGCTATGGATTCCATTGTTTCTCTGGTCAAGATCTAGCATGATGTCAGTAAATCAGTTTCTCACATGGCTTCATTGGAAGCATGACTTCACTTGATAAGAGCCAGTACAGTTGGTCAGCGTAGGAGTTAGTAGAGGAATAAGCTCACTCAATGAGCATTAGACTTTTCAGTTATTGGCTGTTGATTTCAATGAATAAGCAGGGCAGGCTATAGGCAGGCTACAAGCAAGCTGCAGGTAGGCTGCAGGTTTGCGGAGGAACAATTGCATAGGCCACATGACTCCATAGCCCAACAGATAAGGTGACTGGAACTACTTGTTCTTGGAACCTCACTGGGAGGATTCCATCCCCGAGTAGGAGCCAATTGTTATCTCCTAAACTAGCACAGTCAAAATTGTCATTTTAGGTGATAGGGAGAAGTCCAAAAATTTATTTCTAAATTTTTTCAAGCTTGTTAGACAATCTATTTTCTGTAAATAAACTTGGAACAAACATCGGATTTGGTTTTGTCAAGAAAAAGAGAGAATCTCAGGCTTCGATGGTTTAGGTGGGTCTGAAAAGTGCTCATTAACCACCGAAAGTCTTTGCTTTCGGTAGTTAAAAGGGAAAAACAAAAGCCCAGTTAACCACCGAAAAGGTTTCTACGTGGAAAAAGAAAAGCCCGTGCTTTCGCATGTTTCGGCTGTCAGTTGGCGCAATCATCAAATGGTAACCACCGAAAATTGATGGAATTGGTGAGGTAAGATGCTATCATTACACCTGATCGGGGTTTTCATGCTCTGTAGTCCTTTCGAACCACCACTTGTCATTTCACATGAAGGCGCGGGCTCAAGCCAAGCCTCGCGCGTTTTAAGCTAATCTTAAATTTTGTCAAAGCAAATAAATAGACATACACATGTCTAATTCTCTTTCTAAGCCACAGAGCAGTTACAAGTCTGCATACAAACACTGAGTCCAGATGCCCGATTTTGCAGGCAGAGGATGTGCACGCAGTGGATTTGATGAAGTATAGTTGCGATCGGGATAGTTTGATGAAAATCGAGCCACGAGGAGCTAGATGTCATACATGTGTCAAGAAGATTGGGTTATTTGCCAAAATTATGGGAATTGATGGCACCGTAACCTTGAATGCCAAATTATTCAATTGTTGAATAAATGGACAACATTATGACTTCATTGTGTTTTGACAGGGTCGAGTTTGCCCATTTAAGATCGCAGATGCCAGTGTTACAGAACGCATTATACATGCGCTAACATCCAAAACATTGTGCATGGGAAATGGTGATGTGAAAACTTCCATTTGGCCATAGGTATTATATGAGACTTGGTTTTGTAGTCGTCTCCACACTTGTGCTGGTAGAAATATTTGGATCTCCATATATGCGTAACATTCAGGTTATAATAGGATTGGCTATTGGCATGCTCGTGGCCTCTACAGTACATGTCACTCGTTGTGAGAATAATTGCTTGACTCAATGTTACGATGTCCTTCCAGAGGGTATGCATTACAAATCCTCCACTCATACAATTTCAGGAATGGAAAAGTCTATATACCAGAATGGCACCATCTGTGTTCAACAATGTAGTCCATCAACTTATAATGATACAATCTTCCATCAGTACAGTCACAACAAATGGAGGATGATGGCGTGGTAGCTCAAAACAAAACAAGAATGGCATTGAACACGCCGAGGAGCAAAGAATGCATAAAGGACAAGAGGCTACGCATGTTGCACATACATTATCCTCTGAAGAAGCTGACAGACAGGATCTTATTATTCCCAATTCAATTTCAGATACAAATGGGATTCTCGCAACTCATGTTTCATCTGGGGATTGCTGAGACAAGGTCCAAACCTTTGCCTGGTCGATACAACAGAGATGATAATTTTTACTTGAACCTAGAAGACATAACGGTTATGGAAGCTGTTTGGCTCTCTATCCAGGAGCATGGTGCATATAGAATCTCAAGACCTGCTTCTTTTTCCTTCGAAAATAATCATGCATCTATACCTGGTCAAACATCTAGATTGGGAGATAGTTTTGAGTCCACTATGTCACATCCAACATCAGCTAATTCAAGAGAAGTTAGCACGTGAAAGTGTTGAATAATTTTCAGAAGAAAATGCAGGAGAAGTTTTGGTTCTGAAAAGATATAAGGCAAACCTGTAAAGATTGGAGGATCAGAACATTAGCAAGGGCCAAACTACACAGTCAACAAGCAATCAATGCAATCTACAAGAGCTCGGTCATTTATATCTGGCTATACTATGTTTTTGACTTTTACTCAAGGGTATGATAGGATTTATTTGAAGACACAGGGTATCAGATCCTCTTTATCAATGGATGCAAATAATTTTTGATTTTAAACGCGAAAAGTTTTCCTTTGGCCAAAACAGAACTTTCACCAGCACAGAAGGCAGAATTATAACTAGTTAGCTGATGAAAAGCAGAGCTTTCACCAGCTAACTAGCAAATCTTAAGGCGAAATAGCTGGTGAAACCTGAGACTGGCCAGCGAAGGTGTATTTTTGCCCAGATTGAAGTTTTTCTCAAACGAATCTCTTGAAAATGCTTTCCAAAGATACATATTGAATTATAGTGTCAAATCTAAGATCCACTTTTGATGCAAAGGAGTTAGAGGAGGATTTCAAGTTGATTTGACACCTTTTTTGGGGGCGATAAATTAGGGTTTTTTCTAAACTTGGCAAATTCGAATTTATCTTCATCAAAGGATATCAAACAACCTTGGAAGGCTTATTTGCACTGCACAAGGACTCTACATTATCTAAAGACCATGAAATGTGGAATTGACCTCATTTTGAGGATCATTCCTTATCTTTTGTAATCTAGTTTTTGGCTTTCTATCTTTAGCATTTCTGATCCATTCTTCTAGGCTCTGAACTTTTATTGTAAAGCTATAAAGTTCAAGATATGAGATGAACTAAGGGTTCAATCTTGGATACATTTTTCTACTGTTATAGACTCTTATTTGATAATAGAATCACAGTCTTCTTTTGTCTTCAATATCAGAATTGCTCATGCATCTTATCTTTCTGTAATTTACTTCAGTTTGTCTTAGCTTCTAAAGACTATCATCTCTTTATTAAGATAATAAACTTGAATTGAAGGACTTCTTTAAATCTTGTATTGACCCTACACCTATTTGTATTTGGTTATCAAGATTAGTATTCTTCATCCCCTGTTTAAACTATCTTGTCTGATTATTGATTTCTAAAAGCACTGTCTTATTCGAATGCATGATAAGTTGTTCTTCTCATTAGCCATTGAGTTATCCCATTGATCCAAGCATACCAAATTTACCATATTCTTGAGTTACCAAGCATCTTTGGCCTACAACCCCAAAGAGTTTCTTGGAGTGATAACATAATCAATACAATAGGAATGGACAATACCATCCGACAGGGCCGACCAGATCTTGATATTTACTCTGAATATGATAGATAGCCATTGCAAACAAAATCTGCCACCCTCTACATTTCCTTTCTCATAAGGCATTGCTATGTTTACAATGTATTGTTGCCAAATTCCAATTATCGGCATACTTTCTAGGAGGTATGGTAAAAGGTTTTGATGCAAGTAGTTAAAAGCCTGTTGACTGCCACCTATAATTGCATTGTGAAAGGATTGCCCAGTGTAAAAGCGCAACAAGTGCACATCAAAATCTGTTGCCACCAAATAGAAAATTGCATTGAACATACTATATCCACAGTTAGATGCAAAAGTTGTTCGCTATGTGCAATCCATGGAAGTGTATATGATGCATAATTCATTTCCAATGTGATTGAAGGTTTGTGAAAATGAGGGACAAGTAAATATGAGGTCCTCCAAGATTGCATATGGATAAGTTTCTATAGAGTAGTGGTTCATAATGACCATAGACAGGATTGACATCATGAAACAAGATGCAATATGGATCCCTAGATGTAGTTCTGTTGAATAGTAGATATCTTGTTTTTCTTGTTAATGACCATATTCCAATTGATATATTTAGCCACTTGGACAACCACCGTATACAAAATGTATCTCCCCAAAGTCCCCTCTCATGTGTAGGCAGAGTTGTAGATGCAGACAACCACATCTTTGAAAAATACGTAGTGACATCATGTATTCCATGCAACTGCCAAAGAAAATCAGATGCCAATTTGAATTGATACGACTCCAATGCCTCAACGTCGCCACTTTCTAAATAGACCAAGAAATGATCTATCAATCCATTGTGCAGGTCAGTCGAGGAATAACGAAAATGCAATAGAACTTGAAATGCATCAAAGAGGCAATCTCCCATAGTATACGAGAATGCATCTAATCTAAAAAGCCCATTGCTATGCAATACCCAGTTGATGTTGTCATGTACAATGGAGTCTATATCTATTTCATAGCACTCAACATCTATTACTTGCTTCATCTTTTAAGTTGTGATTTTCAAGATGTTTCTTAGCTATATTTAGATAATATGCAAATAGGAAAAAAAAGAAAAATGAAAACTATAAGTCTGGAACTACATACCAATTCCGCTATGTATCCTTCAACCTTCCTCGTGTCAAATTCAATGGCCCGTGGTCGCTATAGAATACGACAAACAAACAAAGTTATAGTGAACAATGAACCATACAGAAGAGACAACACAAATGAAATAACACTATAAATTTGGTCAACACAACATTGAGTATTTAAGGCATATCATTTTTTGAATTTATTCTATGCATGCATCCTATAAGGGTTTCGATAAACATTGTACATAGTTTTCCAGTCCCGTTCACCATTTATTTTCATCCCCACTCTTCACAAATCAACACCAAAACAGATATGAAACGACTTCTTGATGCCCTCCACTAAGAAAACCCATATAGATGGCCTGTCTGATAAACAAAAGCGGAAGAACTAGGCATTACAGACTTTTACCACAAGAATGAGACCATCACACAACATAACTTCTTAAGGTTTAAATTATCTTACAACATGAAGAAGATATTCTAAGATGTTTCAAATATCCTACAACATGAAATCCAGTCTCATACAAATTAGTGAATTGGCCATTCAGATTACAAAGAACCATTTCTACAAGACGAGATTCGGATCTGAAAATGGTGACGAAAGATGCTTTGTAAGACACAAAGGACAACATAAAACCAACAACTAAACATGGTTTTTGATCCAGAGAATAAAAGCATGCCTTGTCACAACCTAGAAAGAAAGGATGGCAAGGTCTTGGTAAATGATTGCTCTGCAATGACAACTTTGAATTCGTTTTCTAAACTCCTTTGCACTGGTATTTTCCAAAGAGCTATGGTATGATGTTTAGGACATGGAAGTGGGCATATGTGATTGGAAGGGAACAACTCGAAAAAAAAATGCACCAGACGTATGGTTTTCAGGAACAAAAAATACGAGGAGAAAATTCGATTTCCTTTTCTATATGTCATTGTGGCTGCAATAGATGTGGGTTCTATGTCTATCATTGATATTCAAAGGGGAAAAAGACGTTTTGGAAGGGAATAGCCTGGAAAAAATGCACCAAACGTATGGTTTTCAGGACCATAAAATATGAGGACAAAATTCGATTTCCTTTTTTATATGTCACTATGGCTACGACAGAGGTGGGTTCTGTGTTGAACATTAATGTTCAAGAACAAGAACAAGACAACATAACACCTCTGTTTCTGTGCTCCTAGTAGTCACACACAAAGGCGTTCTGCAAGAGGATTTTGACTCAAGCGTTCCTAGTATTCAAAATTCTTACTTGCAAACTGCAAATAGTAAACAATAAACAAGGAATAGGAATGAAACCATGGCACTGAAACCGACCCGTGAACGAGGAATAATAGAAGCACAGTTCCAATCGCAGATGCAAAACCCCAACCGTGCAAACTGCAACAACATGTCCAACTGCCGATGCAAGACCCCAACCTTGCAAAGTTGAAGCAAACAAGAGCAAGCAACAAACAACAAACCAGTGAACAAGCACCAAGAGGTCCAATTGCAGCCGCAGGACCTCAACTTTGCAAAGTTGAATCAAACAACAATAATCAACATCAAGCGAACCAATGAGCAAGCATCAACCAGTGAACCAGTAACGCCGATGAAGAACAATATTGCCCAAATTCACTGCAGACAAGACTGTATCCAAAAATCGGAGGAAACTGTATTGTAACATGCATGTTAAGTAAACATTTAAGGCTGTGAGGCTTGTTAGGTAAACACTTAAGGCTGTTAGAACCGTCAAAGGCCCTCGCACTGTGTAAACATTTAAGAAAGAATGCAATGTGACATGCCTGTTTACGTACGTAATAATGAAAATGTCTTTTTAAGTACGTAATAATAACAAAAAATAAAAATAAAAATAATAACAATAGTTCGAACAATAGAGACTATGATTTTTTTTTATTCAAACGACAAACTAATATGAAGTCAACTAATAAAAAAATGACTCTCCATGCTCATAACTTTGGATATCTAAACATTTCAATAAAAATAGTAAAAATTCAAAAAGACCATAAATGATCAAAAACTTTGGATATGATAACATATAAAACATTGGGAATAGCGAAGCTGGCAATAAGACCTCAAATCTATTATCCAATGAGATCGTGACATATAAGGCTTTTTTTATTATATAAAAAATATATTTTTAGTTCTCTAGTTCAAACAATAGAGATGATGCAAAAAAATTTAGTCAAATGACAAACTAATATGAAGTCAACGAATTATCGATCCCTATAGTCCCTCTATGCCTTCGGTAGAGACTAATAACAATGGTTTAATTGGCTTTAATAACATTGTCATTTTCATTTTATGTTTTTTTCTAAGTCATCATCATCATCATATATATATATATATATATATATTAAAAAAGTTTTAGAATGTGTTTTCCCTATACATAAATGACTAATTGTTTATTATAGATCATTAACTAAAAAATGATGTAACATTACCAAAAAAAAATGTTATTTATTTATTTAAATGTCTTATTCGAAATAATTAAAATAATATATATATATATATATATATATATATATTTTATTGATTTTTATTTATGTTCAATAGGTAAAAAATACAAATTGAAGTAGTGAATTTAGATGAAAGCCTTGAGTTTGTTTTGAATGAAGATTTGAATGTATTTGGATGCAATAAAAAAGTCAATCATGAAGAGGTTTGCCAAAAAGTTGATGGAGGGGAATCTAGTAGTAGGAAAATACAAAAAGTGAAAAGGGGTTTTAGAGATGCTTGGAACACAAAATATCCTTGGGTAAAATTTCTATTTTATGAAGGAAAATATGTTATGAAGTGTGAATGGTTTGAAGCATATAAAGCACCTGGGCCATGGGGACTCGGTAATGATTGTGCTTCAATCCAACATGATGCAAACACTACCCATGCAAAGTTAAATGATGATAAGTTGTCAAGGGGATAAGGATGTGTGGGAATGAAAAAAACAAAATGAATTCCAAAGCATATAATCCAAATCAATGATTTTTTTCCTGGGAATACAACACGGGAAACCCCTGAGTACTTCCCCAGATTTCGTGGATGGTAAACAGGGTAAGCCATTTAGCCTGATTACATGCCTAACCCAGTGGGGACATCAAGTGAGGCCCTAAACAGGCTCTTGACCATGGATTCAACCCCAGAACCACATTCGAGCAAACAACGACACTCATCCACTTGAGCTAACCCATTGGGTTTTTCTTTTAAAATTTGCCACAGGAAACCCCCAAGTACTTACGCACATTTCGTGGATGGTAAACAGGGTAAACCGTTCGGCCTGATTACAAGCCTAACCCAGTGTGGACATCAAGTGAGGCCCTAAACAGGCTCCTGGCCAGGGATTCGACCCCGAAACCTCATTCTAGCAAACAATGACACTCATTCACTTGAGCTAACCCACTAGGCTCAAATCAATGATGATAATAGGGAAATGATTATTACAATAATGAACCTTGCACACTAGGTGGCCCAACAAGATTTGTCTATTTCAACATATGAGTCTTTGTGTTCCCTTTTCATGTTATTAAATGTGCCAAATATGCCAAAACATGCAGATTATTCATCATATACAAATCATATGTCAACATATGAATTTGTTCTTTCTATTTCTAAGTACCTTGAATGAATACAATTCAAAAAAATGTTAGAGAGTCCTTTCAACTCTTCTATGTTGGATGTGTTACCCCCTCCCACCTAGGGGTAACTAGAGCAGATCATGTCTCATGGCCCACAGTGAAGACGATGATCCTAACGATGATGATGATCAACATGTCTGCATAGAGTAGCCCAACAAACCCCCTTAGATGCATCTTTCTTCATCAACATGGATGATCACACTCAAACATTGAGGCTTATTGGGAGATGGTGTTCTGACACATTATGAGATACATTATGATATATAAAATGTCATATTTAATATATTTGGAATTTGAGTACTGATCATAGGTTGAAATTGGATAATGAATCATAAGCTTGAAAGTTGTGCCTTTTGCCTTATTTCACCTTGGTGGCCATCCTAGGCACTCTAGTCTTGTGTTGTCACTCCTGTGAAAAGGGGTACTACTCGTGGTTCCTTGAAAGGGGTAGTGTACCATACTTGATCATACTTACCACTTTTTCATCCTTGGTCCTTCCATCATCCCACCTTTTGGATAATGGTGGTTACATGTACACCAAAAGGGCATGTACCTCATTCTCTTGTGAGAAGAATGGGCTAAAGGCCCATAGGTAGATTACAACTAGCAAATAATAAAGACAGGGATAACGAGGACATTCAAAATCCATAGCCCACACTTGAGCTCTACCTGCTCATTAATGATGATCACTCGTATTTCTGATGCGAATAAACAAATTATAAATCAAAGAGGACTTGAATACATCTCAAATAAAAGGCAAAGTTAGTGCTAATAAATTATTGAAACCTTTTTAAGGGGACTTGGAAATCAGATAAATAAAGAATAAGGCAAGTAAGGGGTTTGGAATTCAAAAAGTGCCAAGGAAAGTGTAACTCAAGCGCCAAGTGCACCGTCTACAAAGGCACTCATGGAGATGAGTCCATACATTGTCTTGCATGTTAATGACCCCATGCCCAGAAGTAAAACCCATTATCACCTCACATTCATTACATATCTCTAATGGGTCCTTCTGGGAAATATCTCTCTACGTTGGTACTGAGACACTGTTAACCCTTATATTTTCACACTTGAAAGTCTTGAGGGTTAAGAGCCAGCATGCAATGCTTTGGTTGGCATACTGTTATTTTCCCAGAGTTTTATCACTTATGTTGAGCAAGAGAATGGTTCACACATGAGGCAGGTACATGATCAGTACAGGGTTACTTAGTTCAAGAGTCACAATATACTTGGTTTCCATGCATTTGTGAGAGAAAGATGTATATAAGTGTTGCTATTTTTCAGGAGGCACAATTTGAGTGGGTCTCCTGACAGTTTGGGGCAGTTCAGAGCATAAAGTATGAGTCCTTGCAGGATTCTAGGCCCGATGATTTTTTTACGGGCGACATGCAGGAACTTGCTAATTTTGGCAGACTGTGATTCAGGCCCCAGATTCAGATTCTGAGAGCGCAGTATTGATCCTTGAGGCATCCAGAGGCCTTTGGACCTTTTTCTGGATGATGTCACCCATAATGCTATTTTTAGCAGGTTGAGCATCAGGGCCCGCATGACAATTCTGATGTCATATTTAGATCCCTCGCGGAAAGATGATATTAATGAGTATAAAGGGTATTCAAATGACTTTCTATTTTTGGCAGTATGTACGTGGACATTTTTTTTTTCTAAAAATAGAACCGAGAATCTATTTTATAGGTTATATTTTTAGCTGTTCTATTTTTAGTTGCCTCTATATTTAGCAGGTCTAGTCATCATCCATGCAGTGCCAAGTGGTAGCCTCTGAAGTTGACATGTGGCAGTTATGTGGCATCCACCTAAGTTAGGGCACATATTCCTAAAATTGGAGCATATCATAACTACTTTATGATGGAAGAGTTTCCTAAAATTATATCCACCATGCCTTCATGTGCCCACTCTAAATTTAGACTCTATTTTTACCCCCTTCATGTGTCCCTCTTTCTCCTTGAGATATGCGCCCCCTCTAGCTATATATTGGAGGCTTGCCTTGGCTTATTTTGTCGGTTCTTGCAGTAGCAACATAGTGTGTCTCTCATTCTCTAGTCTGGTGGCTCCTCTTTGAGCAAAGTAGTCATTGTATCGGTTGTAGGCTTGTCAAGTGTGGTGCAAGCATCTCTCTTGGAAGATTTATCAATAAAGAAGTGTGTGTTTGTCATTCAAACCTCTTTTCTTGGCGATATTATGGAAAATTTGTAATATGATATGTCATTGTTTGAACCATTTATCATGGTTAATTTTGATCATTTTGAATATTTTTCATCTTATTTCCAGCCTATCTTCATTGTGCTAACCCTGCAGGTTCCCTCCAAGCGTATAAGATCGATTTTCTCATTGTTTTGGACCGCTTTCAAACGTTGTCCAAGACAAAACAACTCACTGATTTTTCATTTTTAACGCAACAATCAGATCTTAGATCAACCAACAAGGCGCTTCATTGTGCCTAGGGACTCCCCCCTGAGGCTAGAAAGCACTAGCCCAAACAAAGAGGGGTTTGGTTAGTGATGAATTGGGCCTTATTCCTTTAATTAGCCAAGTTTTTTACCACTGTCGTAACAGGTTTATCAGCTTAGATTTGAGGGTAGAATTTTTTGCTAATAAATTGGCACCGTTGTCGAGAACACAAGCCTTGGCAGATGACATTCGGTGAGTTTTCATTTATTGTTTTACTTTATTTTTCTCACCTGGCGACTCCATAGGATACAAGGGCGACTTCACAAGGAACTTACAAGCAGATATCCCGGTTTCGATTCCCTCACAAGGTCTAGTTCCGAGCTTCAACAAACTTTAATATCTTTTTCTGGAACAAGACTTTTCTTTTGCCAAGAATTCTTCTCAAAGTTGGTAAGCATATGAGTTCTTAGGTAAGTCCTTTTTGACAAGCACTATGGTAAGTGTATCTTCAACATCTTTGTATTTATTTTCATCTCGAGCTAGTAGTAGGGTAGCAACTATGCTTTCTTTTATCTATGACTAACAATATGGATGCAGTTGTGAGGCCACCAGTAAGGTGGAGATTTTCTACCTTTGACCCACTAAGTTTTGTTGCATTCCCAGATTATCATCATGACTTGCTTGCACGTAAATGGCTTAAACACATACCTTTGTTTCCAGGGAGGTTGGGAGAATCAGTTAAGGATCACTTTAATTTTTTTTAAGTGGTGGGTGATTTTAATGTGGAACATGAAGATGTGGTGATGAGGATGTTTGTGTCGACCCTCGAGTGGGAAGCACGAGCATGGTACAAGTCCTTTCCAGATGCCTCCATTGATGGATGAGATTCCTTCCAGAAGAAATTCATTGAAAGATGGGAAAACACACAAGACATTTTCTTCTTATGCACAATTTTTTCAATTATTAAAAAGCATGAAAGCAAAACTGTTTGTCAATTTAACGCTCGTTTTTGCCAATTTTACAATCGATTTCCTTACAGAGTGAGGCCTAATGAAATTGTTGCTTTAATTTATTATCTTGAGGCATTTGATGGTATTTTTGGTGGTTTTCTCAGGAATGAATACCCTCAAAGTCTAGAGGAAGCACAAACTGTCACTATCAAGTTAGAAAGAAATCATCTTGCAGCTTGTGAACTCCCTCTGATCCATGTCCCAGACCAACCAGTGAAGGTAACTCCACTCGATGATCTTCAACCATTGGTTGTTCTAGACATTCAAGAAGTCTGTGTTATTGAAGATGAACCACAACTTGCACCGTATCAAGTTCCTAGAGATGAACAAGAGGGTGATAGCCCAATTTTAGATGATCTGGAACCAATAGTTGCACCATTGAGTCACAGGCAGAGTTTCAAGAAGATGAAGGTGAAGATGTGATTACTCTAGAGTGTTCATGGGTTCCTCCCATTAGAGAAGAAATTTTTTAGGAGGAGGAACCACAGGTTAAACAAGTAGAGATCAATCAACAAGGGATTTCGTCTGTGCCCATCTTAGAAGAGGCTTCATCCTTTCCTACCATAGCAGTGGTTCAAGAGAAGCTTGATCTGATACCATTACAACAACATGAGCCACTTTTGGTTCAACCAGAGGATGATGTCCCTTACACTTTGCCTACGATTCCACATCCAGAGATTGTTCTTCAGGATCCAGAGATTGGTCAGAGCCTGGATATTAGAGTTCACCATGACCCAATTTAGCTCAGAATGATGGAGGTATTTCAACATGTAGATGCCAAGAGTTTCGGCTCTCATGCATTCATGCTTGTTAATGTTGAAATACCATGTTGTAAGTCCCAACCAACCTTCAGTCAACTAGAACCCTTCAGTCAACTGGAACCCTTAAGTTATGGATTCACCAACAAGTACTTCAAGGTGACTTTGGGTCATATGAGATTTCATGGTTGGTCGCCTTGGAAGATTGACTGTGCTGGCCTTTCTTGTTAGATTGATAATCTAGTTGCATGGTTACATTGGTCCTTTGAGTATTATGATTTAATCATGGCAACTTTAAGGTAAACTTTTTGGGGTTTAGGGTAGTTGTCTTTCCTTTCAACATTGTCTTTTTCATGTCTTTATTTCTTTCTATTTTTTTACAGTTTTAGGACAACAATTAACTTTCTGTTGCAAGTGTATTCCATTTAAGTATTTACTTTTCATTCTTTGCATAAGTGTCATTTTATCCTAGTTATATCAACATGTGGTCGAGTCTTGTGCATCTTTCCTTTTTTGGAATAAATGGTTGTCCACTAGTGTTTTTCCTGGGTCAAAATTTCAGTGTTTACCTTTCACATGTTAAGCCTTCGTGTCTATCATTAGAGTGAGCCTGGATGGGGTTCCATTTTTCAATGTCCTCAAAGTATTGATCTTTTAGGATGGGTAGTTTGAGGATACATATGAATGTGTTGAGTCATCTTGTGTCTTGTCTCGTTGTCTCTTATAATTTTGTCTTCCTCTTTGAGTCAGTTGTCCCCCCATCCAACATAGGGATATGGTACCTAGTTCTTTCATCTTGATCTTCTTGAGTTATCAATTCATGCCGAGGGAAGAGAGACATCATTGCTCTTCTTTTCAGCAGGTCATCTTGTATCGACTTCAACACATTATCTACAGATGACCCAAAAGTAGAGCACCTTAGTAGTTATTAGCCTCATTGGTAGTTATTTCGCATTCGACAAGGTTGATTATCATTGGGCCTTGATTGGATGATGCTTGTCACTGTTCGACTTCAGAACATATTTCACAGTGTTAGGCTGTTCTCATACCTTAGGGCCCATTTACATTATTGGTGGTGTTCCTTCACACTTCACAGGTGTTTACATTATTGACATTTGATGAAGTGACTTGCTCCCTTGTGTCGACATGAACACATTTACCATAGAGAGGAGTGTAAATTATTGGGTGGTAGGAGGTAGAGGATTTGGATGAGACCCCTTGGTATTCAGTTTTCAGTGGGAGGATTATATACTTTGACTCCATGGCCCATTGGATAGGGTTTGGTACTACAAGTCATCTTAAAAGTTGTTCTTCATAAAATTACATGGCCTTTTTGTCATCCTTCCACACAGTTACAAGGGTATTTTTGGTACACATTCCTCAGTTCACAAAGCATCAATTGATTATATGGACACAAATATTCTTATGGTTCTCGACATCCCATGCTGGGATCCCCTTGTTTTTTACCCTTGAAAGTCTTGAGGGTTAAGAGCCAACATGCAACACTTTGGTTGGCATACTGAAATTTTCCTAGGGTTTTAACACTTATGTTGAGTAGGAAGATGGTTCACACATGAGGCAGGTACATGATTAATACAAGGTTACTTAGTTCAAGAGTCATAATCTACTTGGTTTCCATGCATTTGCGAGAGAAAGATGTATATAGGTGTTGCTATTTTTTAGGAGGCACGATTTGAGTGGGTCTTCTGATAGTTTGGGGTAGTTCAAAGCATACGATACGAGTCCTTGAAGGATTGTAGGCCCGATGACATTTTTTCGGGTGACATGCAGGAACTTGCTATTTTTGGAAGGTTTTGATTCAAGCCCCAGATTCAGATTCCGAGAGCGCGATATTGATCCTTGAGGCATCCAGAGGCCTTTCAACCTTTTTCCAGATGGCGTCACCCAAATTGATAGTCTTAGTAGGTTGACCATCATGGCCCGCATGACATTTCTGATAGCATATTCAGATCCCTTGCAGAAAGACAATATTAATGAGTATAAAGGGTATTCAAACGACTTTCTTTTTTTGGTAGTATGTATGTGGATAGTTTTTCTAAAAATAGAACTAGGAATCTATTTTTAGAGAACCCTATTTTTAGTTGTTCTATTTTTAACCGCCTTTATATTTAGCAAGTCCAGTCATCGTCCATGTAGTGTGAAGTGGCAACCTCTGAGGTCGACATGTGGCAGTGATGTGGCATCCACCTAGGCTAGGGCACATATTCCTAAAATTGGAGCATATCATAATTAGTTATGATGGAAGAGTTTCCTAAAATTATCTCCCCCATGCACTTATGCACCCACTCTAAATTTAGACTATATTTTTACCCCCTTTCTGCATCCCTCTTTCTCCTTGAGATATGCGCCCCTTCTAGCTATATATTGGAGGCATGCCTTGGCTTATTTTGTCGGTTCTTGTAGTAGCAACATTGTGTCTCTCTCATTCTCTTTTCTCTTTCTCTAGTCTAGTGGCTCCTCTTTGAGCAAAGTAGTCATTGTATCAGTTGTAGGCTTGTCAAGTGTGGTGCAATCAACTCTCTTGGAAGAATTATCAGTAAAGAAGTGTGTGTTTGTCATTAAAACCTCTTTTCTTGGCGATATTATGGTAAATTTGTAATCTAATATGTCATTTTATGAACTGTATATCATGGTTAATTTCAATCATTTTGAATATTTTTCATCTTCTTTCTAGTCTATTTTCATTGTGCTAACCCTGCAGGTTCCCTCCAAGCGTATATGATCAATTTTCTCACTGTTTTGGACTGCTTTCACACGATGTCCAAGACAAAACAACTCACTGATTTTTCATTTTTAACGCAACAATAAGATCTTAGATCAACCAATAAGGTGCTTCATTGTGCCTAGGGATTCCCCCTTGAGGATAGAAATATCTATCCCAAACAAAGAGGGGTTTGGTCAATGAATATTAGGGCCCTACTCCTTTAATTAGCCAATTTTTTTACCGCTGTTATGACAGGTTTATCATCTTAGATTGGAGGGTAGAAATTTGTGCTAACACACACCTAACAGGGTCTTTTGATGGTCCTCTCATACCTAAAATTGCTAAATTGAATAAATTCTTGAGCTTGTGTGAAGTTTGAATGGGATACCAAATGAGAGTTGTTCATTTTGGATATTCCTCACGGACATTGGACGATGGACATATGAGATTTTACTTTATAGATACAATCATGCCAACATAGAGATGGGAAATAAGACCACACCTTGGGTGTTGTACCTTGGAGATTATTATGCATTGGAAGAAGGACATTGAACTAGTACACGATTGGATACCATACAAAGATGAGATACACCTTCATTCCACCTTGGACGTTGAGCATATGGATGATGATGTCATAGATTAGGGCTTGCTTTCCATTGGGGAACTACTTTGATGAGTTGGGTTCATTGATGATGAGACATGACCTTTGATGAGGAGAGGTCAAATTCCACCATACTTGGCACCTTGATGATGATCCATGGCCTTTGGTGGCCTCCCACACCTTCCTAGGGCATGACATCACACACACATGTGGCTTTGGAGGGCTTATTTTTTATGTTTGAGCATGATTATCTATTATTAGAAGTTACTTGAAGGGTCGACCCTACTTGTATCATGGATTCATTGTTGTTTTAGACATTATTGTGGACATGTGCACTTGGTTACCTCATATATATAGAGGGAGTGCTCTATTGTACCAAATCACAACTCATCACTTGTGATACAACACTTCTAGTGCTCTATTCTTCTCTCTTTCGCTCTAGAGTATTTGTGTGCACCTTTGGAGTGGTGATATCATGGATGGTTTCTCTTATTTTGGATGGATGATCTTGAATTTAGGTTTCTCCGTGCATAGTGACTTGTACGAGTAAGTCTTGTTCTTCATGTTTAAGTGTTTGTTCATGGTATATTGTGATAAATGATATGTTAAATTGTAAAGTTGCATGTTACCTTGTATACTAGGTTTTTGTTGAAACCCTATGAGGGATTATAAGTCTTCATTCTCCTCCCTATTTCATTCATTTTGATTTGTTGAATCATTTAAATACGTAGTTCTGGGGATCATAAGTCTTTGTCCCCTAGAGTTAATCTTTGGCCATTTTAAGATCCAAGGGTCCATAAGTGTTTGCACATTATAGTTTTGATTTGGCTTCACTTGGATCAAGAATTAGGCATCTTAGAAGAAGTAAAACAGCACATGAGGTCCATAAGTATTTGCACCTTAGAGTTTTTTTTCTTGCAAGGTTTGATCCTAAGCCCATGAGTCTATGAGTAAAACAACCTAATAGTTGGATTCCCAACTATTATTCCACCCTTAATCTAATCCAATGGTTGACAACCTTGATAATTTTGTTGCTGCTATTATAAATGTTTTCTATGGCCATTAGGGATTGATTGGATTGTTGATAACCAATATTATGGTTTAAGAAGGCTAAAACCCATTTTTGAACACTTGGATCTTATTCCACTTGTTAAGGCCTATATTTTAGGATTTTATTTACATTTTTTGAAGGTTTATTTCTTGTCGTTGTTATAAAACATTCTTAGCTAGTATAATCATTGTTTACTGCTACAATTTTTCTACAACAACCTTCTCACTTGATATCTAGTGTTCTAATGGTGACTATATATTTGTTAGACTTGGTAATTGTCATTATAAGCATTGGTAAACTTATCTTACACACGTCGACCAATTACCTCATCCAAGCTCTTCTTAAACTTTTACATTTCCCTAGACCTAGCCTATCCTTTGAGGTGACCAAGATAGGAGGCCATAGACTTGCTCCTAGCTTGCTATAGGATCCTTTGAGGTCACAAGGGAAGCCTATCTTGTGGTTGATATCCATCCATCACTAAAATGAGGGAATTACCTGTCGAGGTGATAATGATAACTACTTCCAATGGTTTCACAAGTTTGGCATCTTGTGAAGGGATTTACACAAGTGTTAAATACCGTGATAACGTTTTGGTGCCATTTCCAGGGAGAATTGAGTCATTCTTCCTACAACATTCTTTGGTAAAGCTTACCCCAAAGCCTTATTCCACAATCTTACATAGTGACTCCACTTAGGGAGGAATCCCATTGTTTGGCGTTGGTGATCTTGGAAAAGATCATCTAGTGACTCCACTTATGAGAACCCGCCGAAAGAGATACCCTAGTAATCTACCTACATTTCAAATGGCTCCTCAACCATGGGTCTCCAATGTCTTTAGACCATTAGACATGACTAGAATCCAGGGTTTTCCCCATAACCTTCCTAAGGATGTTGATTTTTGTCTTCCTAGGTTCTCCGATAACAATGATGTTTTAGTCAAAGAGCATTTTAAATCCTTTTATGATGCTTTGGGCCTCCATAATGCACAATATGAACATGAAGATGTCGTTATGAGACTCTTCTCCTCTTAACTTATAAAAGTTGCTAAGTTATGGTATGATAACCTTCCTAGTAAAAACATAATGACATGGAAAACTCTTGAAGATGTTTTCTTGAATAAATGGGAAATTCAGAAAGACGGTAGCTTTATTTGGTCTCAATTTTGTCACATCACAAAAGGGGAGCAAGAGACTGTGAAAAAATTCGATGCAAGGTCTGATGCTTTGATAGAAGACGTTTATGAGAACTTTAGGCCTAAAGATGAAGCAATCCAAATGTTATATGTCCATGGATTTCTAGGACAATTTGGTATCTTATTAAGAGATAAGTCTCCGAAAAGGATTTTTGAAGCCCAAGAGTTGACATCCCAGATAGAAACTAATTTAGTTAGCTTTAAATTGAGCAATCGGTTCGAGGAAACAAGTAACCCAACTATGGAAGAACAAAGATTCAAACAAATCAAAAATCTCAAGAAGTGCTTATATAGCTAAATCAATATTCTTGATGAGGAATACATCCTTTACGAACGAGATCTTAACAACATCAACTGGGCCAATACTTCTTCACAAGAAACCTTTTCCATTTCTAAAGAATGATGAGAGTTTGAAAGAGTCAAAACTACTAGGAGAGCCAATTTAGAACTTTTAAATGCCATGAATGAAGAATCCAAGAAAGGGAACGAACCTTCCAAAAGGGATACTAACCTCATTTGTACCAACGATTTATGAAGGGGATGATGGCTATGAATTGAACACTTCCAAACCAAATGACCTTGCACCTTCACAATGTGGCAAATAAATTTGTTTGGAAACTATAGGAATATCCAATTTAAATAGAGAATAAAGAAATCCACAAGGAGAAATAATATATTAAATAATGTATGAATTTAAGATATATGAGATATGAGATGTTTACAAATGAGAAATGAGGGTTGTATATATACCCACACAGGGATGCCCTTTCATAAGAGACATGACCTTTCATATGAGATGTCTCTTCATTAGTAATTAATTTTTAATTATTAGTTATATATATATATATATATTTGTTTGTTTGTTTGTTACATTGCTTCCCCTTTAGAAATGCCTTGTCCTCAAAGCATGTTTATGGAGAGGCTTACATCTTTGTTCTAGCTCGTAATGTCTTCGCAAGATTCTCTGTTTTTGGTGTTGTCAGGATTGATGATATGAGACAATATGAGTGACAAAGCATTGAGTAGAACTGTCGAATTATGAAAGTGTTAGACCATCCTAATTCAATCTTTTGCGGAACATTGCACTTCCATGATGAATGGTTATCATGAGAATTAATTGCATTGGTATCGATATTTTTCAGAGTATAAGTTAGTCGTTCCCGTCTTGAATGACATTGATATTTTGACCTGTTAAGATATTTCTCTTATGATTTGGATGTCGATAAGGAGTTCTTATAACATGATTTTCCCTTAACATACTTGTAGTGATTTCTTGGTTTAATTTTGATATATGATTTTCTTCACGCACCGATGTTGCCTTGTTAATGGATGAATTTTGATTAGTAAGTACACTTGGATTTTCCATTGTTTGTACTCCAACATCTGATGTTGCCTTTTTTTCAGTTGACTTTGCAACTTCCTTAGTTGTGATGTGGTTGGATCTGTAATTGTTCTCATCTAAAAACTTTGATGCTTCCTTTTCTATAAGCAGTTCTAACTTGTTTTCCAAAGACTTCTTATCATTCTTAAGCTTTTTTATTTGCATAAATAGGTTTTGATTATGATTTTTTAAACGCGAATTTTCTTCATTATTTAATTTGTCGATATCTTTAATGTCAAGCTTTTCAATTTTCTCTTCTTTCAACTTTCTGATTTGTTCCAGTAACCCTTGATTAAGATTCTTCAAACGAGAATTTTCTTCATTTTTTTTTCTGATAGGTTCTTCTTGAGATCTTGATTCTCTTGTTCCAACTTTTGAATGCATTGTTTCCTATCTTTTGACATCTTGATCTGTGTAAGTAGTTTTTTATTGTGGTCTTTTAAGTGAGAAATTTCTTCATTTTTATCTTTGATAATTTCGTCAAATTCTTTTTGCACCCTTGATATTGAGTTTTGATTTTCTTGAAGGATCACCTTTGAGATATCTTTAAACTCTTTTGATAAAGGTATTATCAGTTTTGACCTCATAGCAGTGTCTTGAAATGTCATCATCTTCTTCTTATAGGGAAACATCACAAACTTTTTCTCCATGTTTAAGATGAAGGTACCTAGATTTTTAAACCAGGGTAACCCGAGAATGATGTCATTTTTTTTCTTTATACATAGTTGTAACAATGAATTGAGATATATATTCATATTCATCAAATGTCACTTGTAACTCCTTAATTTGAAAAATATCTTCCTTCTCAATTATATTCAGCCATGGAATTAATAATTGATTTGCCAAATCAATATTAATGTAATTTACATTATGGTCCAAGTTGATAATGATGTTAACCTCTCTTCCTTGAATACTCCCCTTTAATGTAGAAAACCCGTAACATGAAATATAACAATTTCCATAATAAAATCTTCTTTTCCCCTTGTTATTAGGATCCATTTTATTTTGTCGATAATTTACAATAATTAATTATTGAGTGTGAAGTGTATATACCCCTTCTCTCGCTCTCACCTCTTACAACTTCTTTAAGTAATTATATATATATATATATATATATATATATATATATATATATAACTTCAGCTATTTTTTTTTAAATAACTTTGAACATATATATTTTTTTCCTCTAACATGTATACTTTTCACTTTTAGTACTTTAATATAATCCATTTTTACTTTATATTGCTTAAGGTGACTTGGGCATTTTAATGCGTTCTATTGTAATATTTCTTGGCATTCATTTATGAAAAGGTTCGACTCTTACCAAGGCCACAACTCAAATAGTCACTACTCAACTAAGATTTTTCTAATGTTCCAAATCTTCATGTCTAAAATGAATGGTTCTATAATTACAATTCGAGATTGTGGCGGTTGTGTAATTCTAGCAATTCTGGCACGATTTAGGCACAATTCTTCAAAAAAAATTTGCGGTGACGTTGTAGCGGCCGGATAAGAATGGCACGGGTGATATGTGTGGCAAAGTATGACAGGTGCCTACACAATGTGGTGATGATATACGGTGGTTGCAACAATATTACATGTGTATGAATGTGGTTGGAGGCAGATGTATGAACGACAACGGTCGAATTGCAGAAGAAGCGGTTGCCAAAATTTGCGGTGCACAGATTGTACGAAAAAATGTACGAAAAAACTGATGATTGAAGTAGATGGGGGTTCGTTCTATCTCTCACTCCCATTCTCGTTCTTGTGCTGCTGCTGTTCGCTTCGCTCTCCTTGTTCATGCATTCATTCACCCGAATGTTCTTCGTTCTCACCTTTCGTGGAGATCTCACTCCATTCATTTCTATCACCCACTCATCTTTCCTCATTCATGTCTTGGATTGGGAAAGGAAGACAAACTACTGAAGAACAACCATGGTATTGTTGGTTGTAGAGATTGCTGGTGTATTCCAGCCATGATTTGAGGCTTGCATGTTTGAGATGCTTGGCCTGTGTCTAGCTTTGCTCACAGCTGCGAGTCTTGAGAGTCCCAGCATGGAGATTCTGGACCAGCTGAATTGGAGCCTTGGAAGGAGAAGGACTGCCTAAGGGACTGCATGGCAGAGAAGGGTGGGGGTCCATTCTCTTGGGTTGTGTAGGCTGGGTAGAAGAGAGATGGGTACTTGGATTGTTGTGGGTGCTAGGAAGCCTATGAGAGCTTGAGTGGCGACTGGTTTGGAAATCCAAGTAACAACCTAGAACCATCCTTGTGGATTCATAGCCCTAGCTTGGGGGTGACATTACTGTTGAGACTTGGAACAACAATGTCTACAGTTGGGTGGAACGTCCTTGGTCTATAGCTAGTTGGTGTCTTCTTTTATAAAATATAAGCGCTCTCTGTTATGTTATTAATTACCTCTATATGATTTATTCCGCTGTGTATTTATTTATCATTGAATTCAATATATATTTAGAGTATGCATGCTTGTTGTTTATTGTTGTGCATGTAGTTTAGTTCCTTTCTTTCATGCATCTTTATTAATTTGAAAGGTATATGTAAGAGAAAGAAGTACGAGAGCGGGCTTGAAGTAGCATAGCCCACCTTGTGGGTGGCTGGGTATGTTACAGTAATTGAGGACATGCTTAGACTATATGTGTTGGATCAACTATCAAAGTGGGAAGATTATATTCATTTAGTTTAATTTGCCTACAATAATGGGTATCGGGCCTCATTGAAAATGAGTCCATTTGAAACATTGTATGGCAGAAAATGTAACACTCCAATGAGTTGGGACAGACCAACAGAAAAAGCAATTGTTGGGCCAAAATTGTTGAAGGAAATGGAAGAGAAGATGACAAGGATACAGCATAATTTAAAGGCTACTTAGGATAGGCAGAAAAGTTATGCAAAAAAAATATAGTTTTTAGAGATTTTAATGTAGGCGAACACATGCTTTTGAAAGTGAAGGTAAAGAGAAGTTCTTTAAGATTAGGAAGTTGCATGAACTTGGCAGCAATATATTGTGAACCTTTTGAAATATTAGAAAAGATAGGGCCAATTGCATACATGCTAACATTGTCTGCATCCATGAGAGTGCATAATGTATTTCATGTATCGTTATTAAAGAAGTATGTACCTGATCCTAACCACATAATTGATTGGAATGTGATCCAGGTGGAGCACGAAGGGGATTTTCTGGTGGAACCAATATATATCCTTGACCGGAAGGTCAAATTTCTCATGAACAAAGCCATAGGGATAGTAAAGGTTCAATGGAACTGCTACAGTCTTAAAGATGCTACATGGGAGCATGAAGAAAACATGCAGGAAGAGTACTCGCAATTTTTTGACAATTTTGAATAAGGCAGAATGCAAGACTCCATTTTGGAAATTTGGAGTTCTGGAACCACATCTTAGAGTCCTAGCCAACTACACTGGGGACCTTGATAAACGAATGGCTCATTCCTTGGGTTAGCTTTGATAAATAGATGGTACATCCCTTGGTTTAACCCTAATAAATGAATGGTGCATTCCTTAGGTTGGCGAGTTGAGAGGAACATGATATTGATTGGGAAGTGTCTAGGATAATGGCCAAGAGGGGGTCAAAGGGGGAATTATTAAAGTATATTAATTCAACCCATTTTCCTAAACTTGAGTGTTCCCAAAGCCAATCATTGAATACATGTAAGAGGGTGGTTGTGAGTGGTCACATCCTAGAGTTATTGGGCACATGGGGGTTGAGTACAATCAGCTTGGGGAAGAGTGTGAGTCAAGAAAGGCAAGCCAAAGGGAGGAAATTTGTATGGGTTGGGACAACAGTTCGAGGAAGGAAGTTTTTGTGCATGAGGAAAAAGGGGAGAGCAAGAAGGAGAGATTGAAGCTAGTGCATCCATGGAGAGTGAATTATAGAGAAAGATGGAACATATTTGGATGTTTTGTAGCTAAATATTGAAGAGCCAGGTTGTCAGGCTTGAAGAGTGAACTCCATAGTGAGTTGCACTGTAACAACAAGTATTTATTGTTGGTTTGTTGGTAGTTTTCCTAGCAACAAGTTCCCTTGAGTTCCCAACTAAGATATTCCTAGATACCTGTGCCAGAGAGGCCCTGATAAATGAATGACACATTCCTTGGGTTAATAACCCTCATAAATAGATGGCACATCCCTTGGGTTATCTCTAATAAATGAATGGTGAATTGTTTGGGTTGGGCAGGTCAGAAGGAATAGAGCTAGTAGAAAAACCAGGACAGTTGTAGGAGAATGTCAGTTGGGTTATGATTTTTATGAGCTACGAGTGGACTGTGAGAGACCACCCTCTTTTGTGGATTACTAGCCTCAGCTCGAGGGTGATTGGCTATTGAGATTTGGAACAATCAGTCTATGGTTGGGTGAAACGTTTGTCCCAAGTAGTTGGTTGCACCATTCTTGTTTAAAGATAAGTCTTTTATCTTGTTGTTGAGTTATTTACATGTGTTATTGCTATGCATAAAATCTGCCTAAATGATAATGAATTATATGCTACCGCAATGAGTGGTTTAGCTGCATTTCATGTTAATTATTAGCATGCTTTAGATGCATCTGTTTTATGGTTATAGACAATAGCTAAATTTGTTTTAAATTTGTAGCTATAAGCTACAGTAAATCGACTAAGAGTAAAAGAATTACTTTAGTTAGCATAAATTTCATTTTTGTGTGTATTCCACACCGTAATGTCCCTCGGTTGGGCTAGGGAATGTTACAATATGGTATCAGAGCTGTAAAAAGGGAGAGTTGTGTGGCATGGCCCAGCCTGGGTGGATGGGAACGTTACAGGTGCTAGGATGATGTTCATGTTGGCTGGTTTTTCTAGATATAACCAAGTTTTAGTCAAGAAAGAGGACCAACTTAAGACCGCTTTTACCACTCCTTGGGAAACCTTCATGTATTTGAGGATGCCTTTGGTCTCATGAATGTTGTGTCCACCTTTCAAAGGGAAATGGATTTTTTCGTTAGAGATTTTATACGGAAAATCATAGAAATATATTAGGATGATTTAACAATTGTTTCTGAGCAGAGAAATGTACATGTTTTGCACCTTAGGAAAATATTCAAACGATGTAGGAAATATGGTATCTCCCTAAATCTCCAAAAATTGATCTTTGGTATTGACAAAGGAAAGTTGTTGGGTCATGTTGTCTCGGAGGACGATATCTCTATTGATCCAGAGAGAATTGAATCTATTAGAAGGATTTCTCCTCCAACCAGTGAGAAGTCTTTACAACCATTCTTTGGCAAGATTAAGTTTATAAGAATATTTATCCCAAACTTTGTCGAAAAAGTAAAATCAATGATTACAGTGTTGAATAAAGATGCTTCATTCAAATGAGACGATGATAGTATAAGGTATTTTGAGAATATCAAGGAGGAAATCACCCAAGCACATGTCCTCATTAGCCCCAATTATTCCCAAGACTTCATAATCTTTTCATTTGCCTACGAGGAAACTATTGCTGGGGTACTTTTACAAAAGAATAAAGATGGCTATGAACAACCTATTGCATTCATCAACAAGACCCTTAGAGGTTTTGAACTAAAATATTCGATCACTGAGTAGCAAGCTTATGCCCTAGTCAAATATTTGAAACATTTTAGAGGTGATGTTGGATATAACAAAGTCAATGCGTATGTATCCTATCCCACTGTCAAAGATGTTCTCTCTCAACATGATTGCCTTGGAACTAGGGGAAAATGGGTGTCAAAGATTCAAGAATAGGACATATAAATTAAACCCACTAAGATCATTAAGGGATAGGGTCTAGCTAAGATGTTGACTCAATGTGATGAAGAAGCTATAAGTATGGGAGAAAGTGACAAAGTCAACGTAGTTTTCAGTGAGTTAGAGCACGACGAATGGCATTATAATATTATCTACTACTTGGAAAATCTCTCATGTCCTTATTATTTAGTGGACCACAAGAGAAGATCTTTAAGATTGAAATCCATGGAGTATTATTTAACTCAAGATGGTTTGGATGGAAGAACCTCGATGGGATAATCCTTAGGTGCGTAAACAAGGATGAAGCAAATAAGTTGATAAAGGAACTCCATTCATGACATTATGGTGGTAATTTTGCTGCTAGTATCACCATCCACAAGATTTTGAGAGCTTGTTATTATTGGCCCATGCTATTCACTGACACTCATCAATATTCCATGTCTTGCCAGTGTTGTTAATTCTTTTTAAGAAAATAATGACGACCTGCTTTCACTTTGAGACCAATCACTGTTGAAGCACCTTTTCAAGTTTCAACAATGGGGTTTAGACTTCATTGGTGAATTTAAGGATAAATCCAACAATGGATATCATTGGGTTTTGAAAGCTACAAACTATTTCACTAGGTGGGTAGAATCCATCCCAATGAAAAAGGAAACCGAGGAGGTTGTAATGGGTTTCCTGGAAGATAGGATAATCACAAGGTTTATAACCCTTGCCAAGATCATCACTGATAATGCAAAGGTTTTTAGCTCCCTGGTCTTAGCCAAAATTTGCTTCTAATATGGAATTGTCCTATCTCACTCATCCAATTACTATCCCTAAGGAAATGGACTGGAAAAATCAAGCAACAAGAATCTTATGAATATTATGAAGAAACTTGTAGGAGAAAATAAGAAGTCTTGGGAAAGTAAAATCAAATATGCACTATGGGAAGACCACATCACAACTAAGAATTCCATAGGAAAAACCATGTTTGAGCTAGTATATGGATTGGAAGTCAAGTTTCCAATCAACCTCCAAATCCTTGCCCTCCAGTTTGCACAACAAGATATGACCAATAAGGAGGCATCAGAGGGAAGGATTGAACAACTTATAGAGTTGGATGAGTCTATGAGGAATGTTTTAGATCAAATGGAAAAGAACCAAGATAAGATTAAAGGGACGTTTGATCATAAATCAAGACAAAGGGATTTCAAAATGGTGACCTCATACTAATGTGGGACAAGAGGAAAGAAATTTCAAGAATGCATAAGAAGTTTGACAACGTATGGCTTGGTCCCTACCTAATTGAGAATAAATATAGAGTTAATTCCATCTATTTGACCACGTCGAAAGGGGAGAAGCTACCGTTACCTGTTAATGGATACTTCTCAAGCCCTATCATGCTGAAGGAAGCTCACCCTTTAGAGTAGTTTAGGTAGGATAGATAGGTCATGTTGTGTGCTTTTATTGATGCTATTCATTGCTTTATCATGCATTCATGTTAGCTTAGCATTTATGAAAAAATGATATATTGATAATAAAAAATGCTTTATCGCATGGTTTTATATTTTACAAACCAGGGTGGATAAGATCCCCCTATTCTTGTGTTATTGATGTTTGCATGTTAGAATGTAGCATGATTTTAGAGTGCTACAGGTTGTAGGTCTTGGATTGCTAGAGATGTTGGGGTTCTCATGCACTCTACAGTGAGCAAATGTCCCCATGTAGGAGCCAGATGTTACCCCCTCCCACCTAGGGGTAAATAAAGGAGACCATGTCTCATGGCCCGTAATGAAGACAATGACCCTGAAAACGATGATGATAAACATGTCCACATAGAGAAACCCAACATCCCCCCTCAGATACCTCATTAACATGGCTCATCGCACTCAATTGGGAGCACTTTTCATGTTTTAAACAAAGCATCTAAATTTTTTATTTAAAGTAGTCTTGGAACTTGTCCTTTGACCACAAATTGCATTCCCCCAGCTGACTACCAACTTCCTTCCACACCTGACTAGAAAAAGAGCACTCCAAAAAAAGGTGGTCATTTGACTCCTAAGATCCCTTACATAGATAACATAGCCCTAACCCTCGTTGTCCATGCTGCTGGAGCCGATCCCATGTAAGAACCTTCTCCTTTAGAACCAACGAGAAGAAAATAATACCTTTATGAGGCCCTTTCATATTCCATAATTGTTTGTACCACCAATGGAGATTATCATCACCTAGATACATCAAAGCTTGATATCATAATTCTATAAAGTATTGGCCACTCTACAAATGGGTATACCATGCCAATTAATCATCATTGTCATTTAAATTAATATGATCCCTTTGTAACTCATAAGTATAACAAGACCAAGATTGATGCCAGATCATATCCAACCATAGGTCCTCCACCAAAGACCATCCTTGTGACTGGATAGATGTTGCCTCTGCCTTTGTAGCTCTATTCAAGGTACATAATCCATTCATCCTTAACAAAGTTATCAAACCTTATGAAAGAAAAATACCTTCCACGCATCCTATTATTGCATCAGTTCTAGTTCACTCTTGTGATCCGCTCCCAACCTTCCAAGCAAGGAATTTTCCTATAACATGGAATGCAAGAGACATAGCCCTCCATTGTGTTGAAGCATTTGAGGAGACTTTACTCCTTTTCCGAAACCAACCCACCATAGAAGCAGGAGCAATATATTTGGCAATAAGGATTTTCCTTTAGAGACTATCTTGCATCAATAACACCCACAATGACTTTGTGGAAAAGGCATGACCAAACATCACCCCATCCTTTAATCCCCACCCCTAGGAATTTTGGCTTTGATAGACTTCTCCAGTTAGCTAAATAAGACCCTTTATATTCCAAACTTCCCATCCATAGATAATTAAAGCAAATCTTACTTGTCTAATGGAGTGCTCCTTTTGGGATAAGAGTCAATAAGTGTCAGTATGCAAGTATCGCCTCTAAAACTGACTTGATGAGAACTAATCTACCTCCTCTGAAAATCCATCGATTGCACCAGTGGTTAACTTTCATATAAGCCAACACCAATCCACTATACCATACTTGTTTGGCTTGAGATTAAAGACAAGATATTTCATCCCTTCGCTTAGATATTTGATTATAAAGTTGAGCATATTTTAAAAAAGGATCATGAATTCTTCCTTTTCATATGGTAGATAGATAACAGATTTAATCACATTTATGTTCATGCTTGTAGCTTCACTGAATAGAGTTAGAATATTTTTCAGTACCAAACATTCTACAGCTGCATAAAGACAGAAAATCAATAGATCATCAACAAATATTTGGTGTGTGATATTAACAAGACGTGCCATCTTGATCCCCTGAAATGAATTCACCCTTTTGGCCTCTACAATAGTCTCATTGAGTCCATCCAAAACTAGGAGAAAGAGATACAAAGGCAAGGGGAATCCGTGTATAAGTCCCTGTCTTGATTTAAAAAAGGTGGATCCATCACCATTGATTAATAAAACGAACGAGGCTATTGTGACTCATGCCATAATCCACTTTACAGTCTGCAAATCAAAACCTATATGCAATAATAAAATACGGAGATAGAGCCAAGAGACCCTATTGTAGGCCTTTGAGAGGTTGATATTGAATACCGAAACCTATTTCTTTTGAGTCTTTATTGAGTGGATTCCCTCTCGTGCAGACCTAATGAGTTCATGTATAAGTCTTCCCTTTAAAAATCTGAATTATTCCTGAGAGATGAAATTTGATAACAAAGGTTTTAATCGCGTAGATATAATCTCTTCCATTATTTTATATAAACAATTACAAAGTGTGATGGGCCTCAAATCATCAAAAGATGAAGGATAGTCCGACTCAGGAATCATTACTAAAAAATAGAATTGATGCTATGCTTTAACTTCCCCAAGCATCTGGTTTCTTCCACCACTCTTAGTAGATCATCCCCCACACAATCAAATAAATCCATGAAGAATTCTGCAGTCCAACCATCCGGCCTAGGACTCTTATCCTTCTTGAAACTATCCAAGACCCTACACAATTCCTCCTTCGAAACCTCTATGAAAAATTCCTTGTTATCTACCTGATCTACTAGCCTTGGAAACAAAACAATTAGCTTCAACATTTCCCCCACCTTTTCTTACTTAGCTTCCGCAAACAACTCCTTGAAGTGATTCACCCCCAGGTCGACTATCTTGGAAAACCCCCTTTTTTTATTCCCCAATGAGTCCTTTAGCTCCCATATTGAATTGTAGTTTGTATGATGGTTTGTAAATTTCTAAAAGTACTTTGTATTATGGTCTCCCGCTTCAATCCACAATACTCGAATCTTGAGCCTCCAAGGTATCTCTTGTTCCAGAATAATTGCATATTTCTTTACTTCCAGAGTTCTGCAATGATCCCAAGATGCAATGGAGTCAGGACCCCCATGTTTCAAATGTGTGTACAACTCATCAAGCTCATTTTCCATTGAGATTAAATCTTTTTCATTTGCTAGTTTGTTCTCCTTATCCCATACATAAGATTCCCTTTTTAATTTTTGAAGCTTTGTGACAAATTGTGCACTTGTTATCATATCCCCATTCAACCAGAATGATTCCCAATTTTTATGAATGAGTCTTTTAAACTCTTACAATTCTACCGAGCAAGAGTTGTATTTGAATGGCGATCTCGACTTCCCACCTTTTCAATGTAATTCAAGGTAAATCGACCAATGGTCAGAACAACAAACCGAACCCACTGAGGAGCAATAATATCCTATTTGTTGAAGCAATAAATCATGAACTAGAAATCTGTCAATCGTTTTAGATATTCCTTTATCCCCACCCCTATTGTTGAACTAGGTTCGCTTCAACTAGACCGGTTCCACATCTACAAGCTCTCTCCACCTTGTTAGCAATTTGTTTTTTCCAATTTGTCCTCTCATCCCAAAGGTCCCTAGATTTCATCTTTGTCGATCATGAAATATAAGTCACATCTGATAATTAATTTGTCAACATTAAGAAAGCTGGATCCGAACAATCTTTCCCAGAAAAATTCCTTCGCATCATAAGGTCCATACAAGTTTAACATTTTTATTGATTGGTTTGGTTCATTGTATATGAACTTTGCACAAAGACTAGAAGCAATGAAGAAGCACTTAGTGAGAATTGCCTTTGAAGAAAATCCAATTATAAGACTTGTAGAGAGCCCTGCAGAGTCTATACCAACAAACCCCCATCCAAGGAAAAGTCTTTCTAATTCAGATACTATTGGTTTGAAGCAACCCATCATTTCCTGTATTAAAAGAATATCTGGTCTTGCCATTTCCATGAGTCTACAAAGGGATAATATTTTGGATTTCCCTCCTAAGCCATAGATGTTGACATACATAAGAATCATGGGATACCTTTTTTCGGGGCCATCCCTGGTCTAAGGACCCATGTTATTAATTTCTGCCTCCCCTGAAAAACCTCCCTCGATGCATGTTCCTATGCATGCTTAATAGCATACTTCCTCCCAACCTTTGAGTGAACCACTTATTTGATTCCATCGAACCCAATACCCCCAAAACAAGCATAAACATGGTGATAGGGTCTAAGGAGGTAAGCGTCATGTCCAATTGAGATTGACAAAGTACCCGAGATGGAATCAAGATTATGGGTAGAGGGTTCCTTGACACGACCACTAGAAATTCGATTCAAGTCAACTAGACAAACATTTTCACCCAACCCCACCGAATTGATAGGGGATGACTCAATTTGAGTCACAAATTGAGTATCCACCTCTGATCCAAAAAGGATCCAGAGAAGGCTGAGAACAACTCATAACTTACAGAAGCAACTTAAAACACTCAGAATGGCTTCAACAGACATCAAAAGGGAAAAAATTCAAAGTTCCCTAAACTCAATTAAAATTACATGATCGCAAAGAGTGCGTTGCAAGATTTCTAACGGTGCAAATGACTCATCAAATAGAGTTACGAATCAAAAAATATAAGCGGTCAAAGTTTTTGTCAACTTAGGCAAGTCAGCAGGGATGTGTCAACATTCGTACCACTGACGTTAGCATCAGTACAGATGAAGTCAATGTCCGTACAACCTACGTGGAAAGCACAGAGGGTGACACATGTCATGATGATGTCAGCATGTCGTCAACATGCCACATGGAAACACCAGAGGCTGCCACGTGTCACTCAAATTCAAACTTTTTAGGTTGCCACGTGGACCAGTAAAAAAGTGCCATGTGGCATCCCTAGGTGATGCCACATGGAACCACTTGGAAGGTGCCATGTGTCACGAGGTGACATCAATGCACATGTGGGAAAATAAATGGATGCCATGTGGCCCAATAGGAAGGCACCACGTGGCACCCCCGAAATGCACAAGGAGGCTCAGCGACCGAATTTAAAAAAAATAATAATATAGGAACTCTGCTAAATATGGCAGTAGTTCCATTATACATGGCATGTATGCCATATTTAGTGACCGCCAATTCTGCACCAGAAATAGCAAGAATCTCTGCCAAACTCGCCGGCATTCTAGCATATTCCGCCAATTTTAACACATGTTCTGCCAGTTTAGCGGTCGCCCGCCAAATTTGGTAGGGCACACCAAAATGGTTATAACCGTGTGCTATATGGGGAGGCCCATGGGATTCGACCCTGAGACCTCCACCAACCAATGCCTAAACTTAGCCCCACTAACCAATGCACCAATAGATTCCTTTATTGCATAACCATCGAAAAATATTATTTAAATGGATCTGGTTCAGAGTTCGGGATAGCAAGAGCACACGAGAGGTGAGACTGAGCACGCTTGTATGGACTTGTATGACCTGGTACATATTTTTCACGCAGTCCAATATTTCTCAGTATTTATTGCAGGAGCAGTGGCACACAAACCAAGGCAGGGGTGCCTCTTGGGTCAAAAAGTGTCTGACTCGGATTGAGGCATGGAGACAATCATTTTTCGGTAAAAGAATGCCACGAACGCAGTGGTGGTGTTAGTTTTTTGATCTGAGCAAAGATTCTATAGCTTAACTCCAGAATGATGTATACTTATGTATTTTGCCCAATTCTTTTGTGGAGTTAATAAAAAGACCTACCCATTTGAGAGCACGACCCAGAGACGTAGTCTACCAGGGACATACTACATTATCAAGTTCTTTGTGTTCATATTGCATGATTATCTCTCTTTCCTTTTGAGCTTTTCCTTCTTTATGGTGTACTTTAGTTTATGCTCATTTAATACAGTTCTTTTATAAGTCACCCGATGAAAAGATCACGGATCATGTTGGTATCAAAGTAGTCGTCTTTGACTTGAATTGTTGAGTATGAATGCTTACTAGGGTCAAGCATAAGCGTGGTGAAGGAACTCTTAAGACCTTCAATCCTGAAGTTGGTCATGCATCCTGAAGGAAGAAGATGGCAGAAGAGGATAGGCGTGATGAACATGAGAAAAAATATCACATGGTCTTTTATCGCATGTCAGAAATGGTCGAACGAATGTATAGAGATTATGAGAAGAGGATGAAGAAGAAAGGGAAGAAAAAGGAAGCACCACTAGATGATCATGCTTCGGTAAACCAAGGGGCCGGAGAAGATCCTCCCGAGCCCCCATCTTCACCTTCAAGTTCTAGTTCTTCTTCCTCTGAGCATTCTCATCACTCTCAACATTCTAACCATAAAGTCTCTTTTAAGAAACCATTATTAAAGATTGTTGTAAAGTTTGCTTTACCTATGTTTAATGGAGATGCTAATCCCGAAAATCTAGATAATTGGATCCGACAGGTTGAAGTATATTGCCGTGTTCAACATATTGACGAAGAGGAAGTTAAAGTGCAACTGGCTTCTCTTCGGTTGGAAGGCACCACTCTCGTATGGTGGGAGAGCAAGCTACAAGACAAAATTAAGTGTGGTAATCTTCTTTCCTCATGGTCAGAATTTAAAACAGAGATAAGGAAGCAGTTCTATCCATTAGGGTATTTACATAAAGCGATGATGGAATGGAAAAATTTAAGATAGAGTAAAGGTCAGACTGTACAAATTTTCATAGAAGAATTTAGGAAGAAAGCTCTAGCATTGAATATTCCTTTGGATTCTTATGAAACTTTAATGAAGTATATTGGCCCACTTTACAGTTATATTTGTCATACTTTTCTCTTGTTTAACCCCACTAGTCTTGACGAAGTTTGTGTGCAAGCTACTCACTTTGAGAACAGGGGTAAAGATGTTCAAGAAGATCCCACAAAGAAGCCTTCCAATTTCCCACACAAGACTTTCAAGAAGTTCAAAAGGAAGGATAAGAAGACCTCTATAGTAATGAGAGAAGGAGGAAAACCATCTTGCACTCACTGCAAGAGGAGCGGTCATGATGAAGAACACTATTGGAAACTACATCCAAAAAAGAAACCGAAACAGTTCGGTGGAAAGGGGAAGACAAAGACTGTTGCTACAATGCAACAAGATCTTGGTTCTGAATCAGGAGATGAAGGAAAGATCGCAGCGGTTAGAGTACAAGGTAAAGAATCTCTTCATGCTAGTTCAAGTTCCAATGATGAATCTCATATTAGTGAACAAAAGAGGAATGAGTTATTTCATATACGAGTTGTATCTAAACATACACATATAGATACATTATTCGATCCGGGTTCCCAAGTAAACTTAATATCTGAAGCACTTTTCAAGAAGATGGGTCTTGTAACGAAGCCACATCCAAAGCCTTACCCTCTTGGTTGGGTATGTGATAAAGCATAACTTAATGCCACCAAACAATGTAGGTTCAAATTTGCTATTGCTTCAAAGTTGATTGATGAAGTGGATTTGGATGTTGTACCACTTGATATATGTGGCATAGTGTTGGGAATTCCTTATCTTTATGATAGAAAAGTAGTCTTCTTTCGTCATGAGAAAAAATACCACCTTACTAAAGGGGGAGTGGAATATATTGTTAGATCTCGCAACACGAGGGTAAATACGTCACTTGTTAGTGCAGGGAAAATGAAAAAACTCATAACCACTAATAAGAGAAATGTACTCATGGTCGTCAAAGAGAAAGATGTTGGGACATCTGACGCTTTCCAAGGATGTGATCCATCTCATAAAAATGAATTAATTGATATTGTTTCTAAGTATGATCATATTTTTCAGGAACTAGATGGATTACCTCCTAAGAGAGAAATCCAACCTGAGATACATTTTTAGCAGGATTCTCCTCTTCCTAATGTGGACATGTACATGATGTCAGTTGTGGAGATGACATAGATCAAGAAGCAGGTACAAGGCTTATTGGATCAAGGGGTCATCAGGCCCAGTTCATCTCCTTGTGGTTCTATGATCGTGATGGTGCCAAAGAAAGATGGCATATGGCGAATGTCTGTCGATTACCGGGCTTTGAATAAAATCACGGTGAAAAATTGATACCCTTTTCCTCGCATAGATGATTTACTTGATCAGTTGAAGAATGTTGTTTATTTCACTAAGTTGGATTTGCGTAGTGGATATCATCAAATTAGGTTCACAGAACAAGATGCATGGGAGACTGCCTTTAAAACCAAACAAGGATTGTTTAAGTGGTTAGTTATGTCGTTTGGGCTTTGTAATGCTCTAGCAACTTTCATGCGTGTGATGAATGATGTATTCAGGCCTTTCCTGGATGAATTTGTGATTGTATATTTAGACGACATTCTTGTTTTTAGAGGAACTTGGGATGAACATGTAAGGCATGTAAAGAAGACATTGAATACTTTGCAAAGGGAAAAGATGTATGTGAAAATGTCGAAATGTGAATTTGGAAAGACTGCACTTATATACTTAGGTCATATCGTGGGAGGAGGACAATTGAAGATTGATCCTTACAAGATTGAAGTAATTGTGAAATGTCTTGAGCCAGAAAGTGTAACCGAGATCCAAAGCTTCTTGGGTGCAGTCCAGTATTGGAGGAGATTCATTCCCAACTTCTCCTTTATTTCTCCTTTGCAGGCCTTAACTAGCGCGAAGAACACTTTTCAGTGGGAAGGAAAACACCAAAAATCTTTCAACATTTTGAAGGAGAATATCAGTACGACACCAGTATTAGCACTACCAAATCTTCAACAACCATTCGAGATCGAGACAGATGCCAGTGGATACGCCATGGGTGCAGTATTGATGCAATATTGTAAGCCTATTTGTTACCACTCTGAGAATTTTAACCAAGTTGTTGTTAACTATTCGACATATGATAAAGATTTGTATGAATTAGTTCAAAGCATAAAGAAATGGAAGCATTACTTGTTAGGGAAGGAAACAATTATACATATAGATCATTAGCCCTTACAAGATATTCAAGCGTAAACCAAACTGCAACAATCTCGACATTACAGATGGATGGGTTTTTTTACAACAATTTCATTTGGTAATCAAGTACAAGAAGGGTGCAAGTAACAAGGTAGCTGATATGCTTTCTAGACCTCCTATTGCTGCTTCTATTATTTTGAAGAATACTTCTTTATCTCATGATAACTATGTAGAACAATATGCCATTGATGAAGATTTCAAAGAAGTATATGATAAGCTAACCCATGGTGCACAGGTAGAGAACTATTGTCTGCAGGGAAAGTTACTCTATAATCTTGGGAAGCTATGTATTCCTATAAGTGAACGAGTCCATGTGATACAGGAAGCTCATACTTCTCTTGTGTCTGGGCATTTTGGGGTAGGAAAAACTATGGCTCATTTGTAGAGGTTTTGTTACTGACCTCAAATGAAAGCAATTGTAACTAAATATGTAAAGGGGTGTGTGATGTGTTCTACTTGTAAGCTCACTAATATAAAATTGGGGCTATAGTCACCACTTCCTGTTCCATCCCATCCATGGGAAAGTGTCTCCATAGATTTTGTAGGGGGTTTACTAATGACCAAAGGGGGTCATGATTATTTGTATGTCATAGTGGATAGGTTCAACAAGATGTGTATCTTGATGCCATGTAAAAAGAAGATAACTACTGAGCAGACTGCTAATCTCTTGTTTCAACATGTTTGGGTTCACTTTGGGTTACCCATGTCCATTGTCTCAGATCAGGATACTCGATTCCTTGGGGATTTTTGGACTAGCTTGTGGAGAATGATGGACACTAAATTGAAGAGGAGCACTGCTTTTCATCCGCAGACCGACGGACAAACATAGGTGGTAAATAGAACAATGGTAATTTTGCTTCAAGGCTAATGTAGCAAGCATCCTAAGTTATGGGATGAACAATTACCCTATGTACAACATGCTTATAATCAAGCTTTACATTCATCCACTCAGAGTTCACCTTTTGAGACGTGTTTTGGGTACCTACCAAAGGTTATGTTGGACTTGATGTATGGGAGAGATGCCGATGTGAATGAAGAACAAACAAAGGATAGAGCCCGCAAGTTCATCCAGAGGATTCATCAGATACACCAGGTAGTCAGGAACAATTGGAGAAGAGTCAAGCACAATATAAAGCTCGACATGATAAGCACAAGGTTGATTGCCAGTTCCAGGTTGGAGACTAGGTATGGCTTCATATCAACAAGGAACGATTGAAGGGTGAAGGCAAGAAATCAAGCCCATCCAATATGGACCCTTCACTTTTTCGAAGAAAAGAGACACTAATGCTTTTCATTTATATCTTCCACCGTATTTGCAGATTTATTCAGTCATGAACGTAGAGAACTTGAAACTTTTTGAACCTCCCATGATCATGGATCATGATGAGGAAGTTTCAATTCCTTTAGTTGATGAGTTTGCACCTAAGTACTTGGATGAATTACAGGAAGATATCATCCTGGACAGAAGGACGAGGACTTCACGCAGGGGTGATGTTGATTATCTTCGAGTAGGCTTAAAGGGAATGCATCCAAGCAAGGCAAAGTGGATTGAGAAGGATAAGGTGAAGGAACTCTTCCCTCACTTACCAGTTGATTAATGAAAGCTTTTGGTGGTCCAAGAAGTTCTCAGTGGGAAGGCGTGACCCAAAAAGGATCCAGAGAAGGATAAGAACAACTCAGAACTTACAGAAGCAACTTAGAATGCTCAGAATGGCTTCAGCAGACAACAAAAGGAAAAAAAATCAAAGTTCCCAAAACTCAATTAAAATGGCATGATCGCTAAGAACGCGTCACAATATTTCTAACGACGCAAATGGCTCGTCAAACAGAGTTACCGATCAAAAGATATAAGCGGTCAAAGTTTTGGTCAACCTAGCCTAGTCAACATGGATGAGTCAACATCCGTACTGCTAACGTCAGCATCAATACGGATGACATCAATGTCTATACAACCCATGTGGAAAGCACAAAGCATGACACATGTCATGATGACATCAACATGCAACGTGGCAACACCAGAGCCTGCCAGGTGTCACTCAAATTCAGACTTTTTAGGGCACCACGTGGACCAGTAAAAAATTTCCATGTGGCACCACATGTCACGAGGTGACGTTAGCACACAGGTGGGAAAATAAATGGATGCCCCGTAGTCCAATAGGAAGGTGCCATGTGGCACCCCCAAAATGCCCAAGGAGGCTCAACGACTGAATTTAAAAAACAATATATAATATAGGAAGTCTGCCAAATATGGTGGTAGTTCCTTTATACATGGCATGTCCACCATATTTAGTGACCGCCAATTGTGTGCTAGAAATAACAAGAATCTTCGCCAAACTCGCCGCCATTCTATCATATTCCACCAATTTTAACACATGTTCTGCCAGTTTAGTGGTCTCCCGCCAAATTTGGTAGGGCGTGCAAAAATGGTTATAACCGTGTGCTAAATGGGGAGGCCTGTGGTATTCGACCCCGGGACCTTCGCCAATCAACGTCCAAACTTAGCCTTGCTAATCAATGCACCAACATATTCCTTTATTGCATAACTGCCATAAAATAATATTTAAAGGGATTCGATTCAGAGTTCGGGACAACAAGAGCACACGAGAGGTGAGACTGAGCGCACCCGTATGAACTTGTATGACCTGGTACAGATTTTGCATGCAGTTCAAGATATCTCAACATTTATTGCAGGAGCAGTGGCACACAAACTGAGGCAGAGGTGCCTCTTGGGTAAAAAATTGTTCGACTCAAATCAAGGCGTGGAGACAGTCATTTTTAGGTAAAATGCCGCCACGAACGTAGTGGTGTTGTTAGTTTTCTGATATGAGCAAAGCTTCTGTAGCTTAACTCCAGAATGAGGTATACTTATGTATTTTGCCCAATTCATTTGTGGAGTTAATAAAAATACCGACCCATTTGAGAGAAGGACCCAGAGACATAGTCCACCATGGACGAACTCCGTTATCAAGTTATTTGTGTTCATATTGCATGATTATGTCTCTTTCCTTTTGAGCTTTTTCTTCTTTATGGTGTACTTTAGTTTATGCTTATTTAACACATTTCTTTAATAAGTCACTCGAAGAAAAGATCCTGGATCAACCTCACCCACTCCCTCTAACATACAATTCCCATAAAGAGTTGATTCTTTGCAAGGAAAATAAATAATTTAAGAGGGTGCCTTACCAAAATATCGAGAATCCAAAGCACTTTCGTTCCATAAGGACATAAATTTGCATCACCATGGAGAAGTGAGTCCTAGGTCCCTCGTCAATTGTTTTATTATATACTTTTTTGATTGGAGACACCATCCCATCCTCCAAGCCTCAGTACAAATTTTTCCCATTGATATCGATCTCTACTATAACAAGAGTCCCCTTTTCCGGACCCGAAGCATCTTTTCCTTGAATGTCTTTTGAACCTTCATGACCTCCACAGTGATCAAGGTAATCCGGTTGTTGGGTATATGATTGATCACCCATCACAATTTATATGGATTTGAAAAAACCCTTCCTGGGGTCTAAATCCACTAATACTTACGTCACTGAGTGATAGTTGGATGAATTATAGCTCGAATTCGATGTTATGAAAGTACCCATAACCTCGCCTATTACTTTCAACCCAACATCTGACCAAAATTCAAGTGGCAGATTGATGAGTTTTATCTTGGTTGGCATGCTAGATAAAACCTCCTCTCTGCCATCGAAAAGTGAGTGTCATGGCTTTGAGCATAAAATATATTGATCCCAGTACCATCGTCCAACTAGAATCAGGTCTACAATGACCTTCAATCGAAAAATGACCCCCATCCAACCTCATGAGAGCAGATGGAAAATGGGTAGGTAACCCCAGATCGGTCCCCATTCCATCTCCATCCACAAGTTAACCGTTTTTGGTGACATTTATCGACCACAAAACTTTCCAACAATAGCCCTGCCTTCAAGTTATGATATCTCGACGACTTTTATGTCTCTGCCAACCACTAAAATGACATCTCGACCATGATATTTGATAGTTTTTTTCTGCTTCCTCTTTATGCTAGGATGACCTCCCAACTCTTCACTGTTCCTTTGTGAGTTAAATTTTTTTACTAGTCGGTCCTCCGACTTCACAAATTTTGCATGTACAAATGAGGGAGACTATTCCACACTATCAAGCGTCTTAACTACATGAACATGTGACAACCCAGCCTTCGTCGATACATCCAATGTATTCTCCCGAGAATTAAAATAACTTGGTACCCAATATGATATGGGGGATCCCAAGGAGGAGGCATGTTTACATGGAAAAGAGCTATCCCGACGTAGACCTGTGAGAGGGGCTCCCAAACCAAATCTTAATGCATGCTAGTTGACTTCATCCATGGGAAGTGTCGTACATAAATTTACTAGTGATGTAATAAAAATCGTTGTCTATGACAACTTATCCTCAAAATAATCCACTAAAGGGTTATATCCATCCATCAACTTGATAACATTGATCCCAAAACTAGGTTTAACAGTCTAGATTAGCTGTGACCACCCCACACTAGTAAACCCTAAGCACCGCGATAGCTAGGGTTTGAAAGTCAAGTGAAAAACATGTATATATAAATATAGTGATGAAATTTTAAATTAAATCTTAAAATAACCATGTAATTTTTTTTGCTTGTAGACAAGTGGTACATTTCCACCCTAGGGAGATGTTAACCTTGTATACAACATTGTATGAAAAAATATGTACACATATAGGGAAATGGAATGAATTTGACATCAAAAGTTGATTGAACTGTTGTCAGTTTCCTTCTCATCTTGGTGCTTGTACATAATATAAGATAAGGTTAGTTAACTTTATTATTTTTCGACAAATGACCACAACAACATGTCAATGGTACTAAAATATTACATCAGAGAAACATAACAAGTTAAAAGCATATCAAAATAGATAATATCTAGCATATCAAAATCAATAACTACAAGCATATATTATTTATTACCCCAAGCTCAATGTTCTTATAAAATCAATAATCTCCGTGTCTTCATTGTCTTATGCCAATATATCTTTGTCTCTATTCATCGTAATCTTTGTGCCCTAATCTCAAACATTAATATGCATGTCATAGAAAGAATAAGTACCATGAAAAATGTAGTGTATTGGATTTGATTACACTATAGATTTCACCAAAAAATGCAAGATAAATTGTACCACTGCTAACATGCTTAGATCTGCTATGACTAAGGGCCTTGGAACTTTATCCCTATTGCATGAAATGCAAGTAATTCATATCTAGGTATGGCCTCTCTTTTTTGGTTTTAATCTTTATAAATATTGCATTTATTTGTTTAATCAAGTTTTTCTGCAACATAAAATATACTGTAGTAAGTAATGATTAGAATTATAAATGCATCTCTTTGTAAAATAAATTATATTTTCCAATATTATATACAAATAATAAAGCATGTAATTACAACTCATCAAGGGCTTCTTGCTGCTAAATTTCATCGATTTTAATTCATTTAGTTTTGCAAGCCCATTGTATGCACGTCTATCAAGGTTTGCAGAGTCCAAGAACTCAAAACTTGGCATAGTTACTATGTTGATCAAAAGGTTGACTTGAAGATTTCAATTGAAAAATATGAAAAAAACAAGTAATTCTTATTTAATGTTGTTGGGTATGTGTTATATTCTTTGCACGCTTAACCCCACATACGATGTATATCTGCTGGTAGATCCCCCTGCCTAGGCATTTAAGGGCAGATCGCTCGAAAAAAAATTGGGTGGTTTTTGGGTCCATCTTGAGCAGTTTTGGCACACGGTTTTTTGGCCCATGGTTTTCTAATTCTGGTTAAGGAATTAGGGTTGTAATTTAATCTAGGTCAATATATTAAGGTTTTGGATGCCATATAATTATATATATTGTATTTGTAAATGGTGAAGTTAATACAATGAAAGTTAGAGGTGCGACTTTAAACATTTGCTTGTTTTCCCGTTCAGGGTTTCTAGGGTAAATTTCTGAGTACTATGTGTGAATGTTATTGTTTTCTTTCTATTTTATAAAGAATTTATGTATGCATTGCTATACTGTAAAGGTTTAAAGCCTACATTTGGTATTAGAGAGATTATTGAATTCAATGGGACGCCTTTTTTGCTAAGGGTTTGATTATACTTGGTATGTGATAACCTTGGTTTCGGTGGGAGCTCTATAATGGCGATTCTTGTGGTGAAAGAAAATGGTGAGCAATTCTAAAATTGAGATCAAGAAATTTAATGGGCAAAGATTTGAGCTTTGGAGGCTGAAGATGGAGGATCTTCTCGTATATAAGGAACAATGTATTTCTATGGATACTAGTACTGCACCTATGGGTATACCAATGAAAGACTAGACAAAGTTGGATAGGAAGGCAATGAGCAAAATCTGATTGTGTCTTTCATATTTAGTGTTATTGAATGTCTCAGGAGAATCTACAACTAGTGTTATTGATGATTTCTCGAGGAATACATGGATTTATTTCCTTCGAAATAAATTTGAGGTCTTTGGTAAATTTAAAAAGTTTAAGGCTCTTGTGGAGAATTAGACATAAAATGAAATAAACGTGTTGAGGATAGATAATGGTGGATAGTTCTATGGGAATGAACTTGAGGAATTATGTAAGAAGTGTGGTATAGAAAGGTAGAAGAATACTCCATACACACCTCAACAAAATGGGGTTGCACAAAGGATGAATAGGACGCTCATGGAAAAAGTGAGAAACATTCTCAGTGGTTCTGGGTTAGGTCATGAATTCTAGGTAGAGGTAGTGGGTACTGCATGTTATATGGTAAATAGACCACTCTCATCCACATTGGTGGAAAAAACTTTGCATGAGGTATGGACTAGTTAAAAACCATGTCTTGAACATCTTAGAGTTTTTGGTTGTGATGCTTATGTACATGTTCCAAAGGAAAATGAGAGTATGCTGGAAAAATACAAATCAAAGGTGTATCTTTATTGGTTATAAAGATGGTATAAAAGGCTATAATTTTTGGAACCCAGTAACCAAGAAGAATGTTTACAATCGAGATGTTGTCTTTAGAGAGGCTAAAGATGTTCCCATATAGGAAGTCCCACCAAAGGAAAAAGAACCAAATACAATATAATTTGAATTGAAGGGTGAAGAATCTGACTCATTAGAAGAAGAAAAACCTCATACTCCGGTAGTGAGGAGATCGTTTTGGGAAAGAAGGCAAACTGAAAGGTATGCTCCACTATAATTTTGCTCTAGTTTTTCTTTATCTATTACTGATGATGATCCTAGAACTCGTAGGGAGGTAGTGTCTTGAGAGGATGGTAAACTCTGGAAGAAGGCCATAGTTGAAGAAATGGTAGCCTTAGATAAGAATGAAGTCTATGATCTATTTGATTTGCCGACTGGAAGAAATCTCGTTGGTAGCAAATGGGTGATTAAGAAGAAGTTGAATGCACAATGTAAAGTGGAGAAGTATAAAGCTTTCCTAGTAGTAAAGGGATATTCCCAGGTAGAGGGAATTGATTTTGGTGACATTTTTTCTCCTCTCCTAAATTGACTTATATTATATTTCTTTTGTTTGTCATTATTTATTTTTATGTTTAAGTAGAACATATGGATGTAAAGACAACATTCCTACATGGGGATATTGAAGAAGAAATCTACTTGAAACAACCAAAAGGTTTTGCAATGAAGGGTAAGAAAGAGCTAATTTGCAAGATGAAAAAGTCCTTGTATGGGTTAAAGCAATCTCCAAGGATGTGGTATCAAAATTTTGATACTTGTATTTTGGGACTTGGTTTCACAAGGATCAAAGTTGATTACCGTATGTATTTTAACTCAGTTGGTGATCATTTTATTTATGTCGCTCTGTATGTTGATGATATGTTGCCGATTGAAAACAACAAGGAAATCATCAAGGAGGTAAAAACTTAATTTTCATCTAAATTTGATATGAAAGATCTTGGTGTTGCAAATTTTATTTTATGCTGGAACATCAAGTTCTAATGGTTCATCACACTTCTCCTAGAATCAGTCAGTTGGGTGATCGACCTATATTTGGAAATGGTCAGTCGAGCGATCGACCATATATCTACATCAATTGGTCGAGTAGTCAACATGCTTGTCGGTCAGACAGTTAACCAATAATCAAAGAGAGTCAGTCGTTGGTTTGAATAGTCGAGAAATTGACTATGAGTTGGATGCATGGATGGCTAGGTCGAGCATCCTTGTTGAGCTGACTTGACAATGTGGATTTGACGGAGTCAACTATAACAATCGACAATTATATGTGGACAAGATCCTCCCAATTTCAAGGAAGTTGGTCAGATCCTGAAGTTATAAATAACATACCCTATGGGTCATTACAATCAAGTGAATTGTGAAATTGTTGTTGTGTACAATATGTCTAATATGCATTGTGATGTTCTGATCATAGTGCGATGTGATTAAGTGTTGTAACAGTGTATTTAAACACCACCTTTTTTTATCTTCAAAATCTTGTTTGCTCTTCGATTATCTACATTATTTTTTGTCTCTTTCGTATCAATTTACACCCATTCCCCAACATTCTATTAGAGCCGATGGTTTGAAACCTTGCCTATTATCCATAAACCTTTTTGATTATGATCTGTTGTGTGATTTACTATGAGCAAGTGGTTTGCAGACTATAACTTGGAAACATATTTATTCTATCTAGACATCGAAGATGGCTTCGAAGATCAATCCTGTAATTCAGAATGGATCAAATTATGCAGTGTGGGAACCAGACATGGAAACCCTAATGAGAAGTAAAGGACCTTGGAAGTATACGAAGATTGCGATTCCAAATCCAACATACGATCAAACAAATTTGTTGTTGATGATAAGAAGAATAAGGTTGTAGGGGTCATCATGACCTATATCTCATGGGAGATTCATTTTCACATTAGTGGAATAAACTATCCTCATATAGTCTGGAAGAAGCTATAGTAATTTTTCCATAGAATTGATGGAATCCATGCCAACAATTGGAGAAAGAGTTGATCTCTCTTGATCCTCATTTCTTTGATACAATAGAGGACTATTTGGTGCATGTGAAGGAATTGTTATCACACAATCTATACTTTCCCAAAGCCTAAAGGCAAGTAGGATTAGATTAACGTAACACAGAGTTATTACTATCACTGTCACCCCAATAGGGTACCTCTTTCTCTTTAGGATAAGGATAAATCCACTCCAAGGGAGACGTCCCAAAACCTAGGGGATTTTAAGAAAGGGAAAAGGTAAGGCTAATCCCCCCTCTCTCTAGGTCACTCAAAACATACTTAAGTCTTGTTGGATGAAGCAAAGGAGAATAAAGTGTACGTTCCCCTTACCAATACAACAAAAAAAGATATGGCAACAACAAGTGATGATGAATGCTTCAACAAGACTTCAAGTTTACAATGATGACTAGTACCAATTAGTTTATGAAGCGAGTGATGAACATATAGCAACAATAATTAATTAATGACATCTATAATCTCATCCAGAAAATGCACTTGAATAGACAATATAACAAGATATTGTGAAGTCCTGAAATGATAACACTTGTCTCATACAATTTCTAGATCTATGTCAATCAATAAATAAACTCTAACACGATGCCAATGATCACTGTAGCAACAACAAAATAAAGTAATGACAACAGTAGTAAAATCTTTAGAAAAGTATTTAGAAAGGTATTTTGATGCACACTTTAGTCTTGGTTGATTGTACCCTTCCTTATACAATTTCTGAATTGATTTAAGTGATCAAACAAGTATGGATAGGCTGCAAAATGATGGCTTTTGTATTGATTATAACAACAACAACTCAGTGGTTAGTATTCCTAGACTAGGTTAGCAAGTTAGTTTAGGTTAGTAGGGTATCAGGTAGAGAGATTGAGTTTGAAGTTTGATGATCCTTGTCAAGAAACAAGGGTTGAAGACTAGTTCCTTTTAGGGGTAAATGTAGTTAATGTGGGCGGTTCCTTCTAAGGATGAAAAGTAATGATGATACACAAAATTCTAAGAGGGAAAAAGTCTAGGAGGAGTAGCAACTTAAGTCCTCCTAGATTTTGACCTTAAGAGACAAAGTGCTAGGGTGTAGGCACCTCTAGGCCCTAGCGCCTTTCTATGGAGTAGAACTTATGCAATAATAACCAAATGCAAACCTCTAGAGTGCTAGAAATTTAGGGCTCTAGGGTTTCACTAATTACTAGATCATTTTAGTGAAAGATGGCAAATAAAAAGTCGGAAAGTAGCAACAACTTAAGTTTCTTACTCCAAGCATTAAATACACCATGCAATTTCATAATCTTGTATGAGAAAATAAAACCATACCTTAAACCATTTAATAGATGACAGACAAAATGCATATTCTACTTACTTGCACCAAGAATAATCATGAGTATACCATGCAAGATCACCATAAAACTACAAAAATTGATCCAAGTTGCAAATACAAGCCTTAAACAATAGTGGTGCCTCATAATTTCTATGAATAACCCTAATAGGGAACAAATTTTAGACCTCTTGTATCCAAGGACAAGTTGTGATGAAAATGAATGTCACTTTCTGCTTATTTATACAAAATTTAACCTAAAATTAATTTCAGTTCATAATTACTGGGCCGACCTAGCTAGTTTTTTACAAAAAATAAATCTGGACAAAATGAAATTAATTTGCATCTAAGAATCACTCCAGAGGTGATGTCATGCCCCTCTAGGGTGAGGTTGAGCCCCAAGTAATGGACATTGGGCAAGGATGGTGAAACATTAGGCCTCCAAAGGCCTGAAACCTTGCCCACAAGTTCCAATGCCTCATAAATGTCATCCAAGATGACAAGACCAGTTCTGGATGATGTCTAGGGTATCCATGATGATGTCCAGGGCCCTCAAGGGATAACATCCATGTGGGAGGAGAAAGATCCCCTAGGTCTAGGTCTGCCAAGGTGCCTCCAAAGGCAACACCCTTCTTTCTCTTGATGCAAGTTTTCAATCCATGTCATGCCCCTTGGCTTGGGTCTCAGTATCCATCGATGGGATTTGAGCCCTATGAAGGTCCAAGATAATCATTCCCTCATGTGCACCTATCCACCGGGCAAGGTCATGCAACGAAAAAAAGTACGCCCTCCAGGGGATTCATAAGTCACATGGATCATAGGATGTAAATCATATTCAATAATTAAATTACCCAAACATGTGCATCAAACCCCCTTTAACCCAAACAAATGCTCAAAGATGTTATGCAATTAGACAAGTTAGGTTTGGAGAAGGTCTCAAGTTTGGGGTGTTTCCCAAGTGGGATCTAGTCCGAGTCATGTAAGTGTATGAGGTGGCATAGGGTAAATATTTGGGCATGGGGTGCATGTAATAACAGGGAAATGCAAAGTCTTACTTGTGGGTGCCTTTGTAGAGGGAAAGCTGCACCTTGTTATAAATGCAATTGTTTCCTAGCCCATTCTTTGCCTTTTACTCTTAAATTTCATTCTTTTGATATTTTTCTCTTGTGCTTCAAGAAAATATTTGAGGGCCACTATCCTGGCTTGATGACCAGAGGTAACAACATTATCCACAAACATTTCATGGAAATGAGAAGGTTGGCTCATAATGAGACCCTCTTTCTCTTGGCTATTCTACTAAGAGCTGCTACCCTGGCTTGGTGACTAGATAGGTGGTAGTGTTATACCGCTACATGCCCATGGTCATAATAGGCCAGCTCATGATGAGACCTCCTATCCATCAACTATTACCTTGAGTGTTTATGTTATCTTATGGGTCCCCTTTTCTTACTGGGAATCTTTTTACTTTTTTCTAGGGGATCCTTGGGCAAAGCATCTCAAAGGTTTAAACAATGTATTTTAACTCTTGCGTTAAGGTACAACCCTTCCTAGTGTAGCCAATCCCAATGCCCAGACAAGGATAGGGAAGATGAAAGGAATAAAGATGGAAAGTGGTAAGTATGGAGGGAACAAATGATGAATTTTCTTAGATCCACCTAGTAGAAACCCATCCGAAAGGGAAATCAACTTCCTAGGATACCATGTCACCCTTCCAGGTATCAACGAGGCAAAGAGCATAATTTCCAAGAAAACATCATGAAATTGAAGAAGGATTCAATACAACATATTCAAGTGCTTCAAAAATTAGAGTGATACATACCATGATACCTAGACTCATTACCTATGGAGCAAAACTCAATGCTACTTGAGGACCAGGATGGTGGGAAGGATACTATTGTTAGTGATAAGTGGACTGTATTGAAGAAAAGAGGGTCCCTCCAGGGCCATGCTCAAATTTTCTGGCTCTCAGTACTCCATGTATAGGACTTGTGGGCCTCAAGACGTGATCGTCTTAGTTATCGCTAGGCTAGGGGATAACATCTGGATCTAACTTGGGGTAATGTGCTTATCATAGTGTGTGTTAGCGTCAGAAGTCCCTCCTGGATTGCTTGCAGGAGCAGAGCCCAACGCCCATCAGTCTTATGTCACGATTTTGTTTATAAAGGGTGATCAGATGGAGATAATGGCTCTAGGAGGTATCACTCTAACTCAGGGACTGAGTCTGGTACGTAAAGAACAGGGGAGGTCTGGAATCCTAACTTTAGCTAGTGGGTTGGTTTAAAGGTGAACAGGTGGAAGACTTAAGAGAAAGTGGACAAACAACTCTGGGCATCAGGCGTGCAACGGTTTATAGAGGAAAAACTCTGAAAACAGGATCCTCCTGGTTCAGAGCTTCAAGAAACTGAAAGAGGACTTGACTGGATCCTCCAATTCCAAGCCGTTCAACGTTAAGGAAATCACAGGGACTGATTAGAGGCTCCGTAACTATTACAGTGATCCATTACAACATCATCCTATAATAGTTACAGCTCGACTGGATCCTCCAATTCCGAGCTGCTCTAACACAGTGTAAACAAAGACATGATAGAAACTGGCATTCATAAGGCAAGAAGTCTCCAAAGTTCATACATAACTAGAACAACAATGCTTCCTTAAAACTTTACAACCCGGGAGCTCAGCTCAACCATCGATCCCTTCAAAATGGCAGAAATGCCTACATATACTTGGAACAAAACACTGGAAGCTAAATCGAGACATCGCATTGAAGGCATTACGTCTTCACATTTACTACGCATGCAGTCTCTGAACGTTCATGAACTTCAATCAGACGCATTCGCATTCCAAAGGACCTGAGAATGAATTGACAAGCTTACAGTCATTTCTGGGCTTTCCATTTATGGAGGAAACGATGTTCAACCACCATTAACTACTGTAATTACTGCTTCACTAAGATCGAGAAAGACCCGGTCGACTCTATATCAACAGGACATGGAGGCCTTCGTGATGACTGGGAGACTTGACACAAAGTGATGGACGGATGGTGACCAGGCATGGGTAGTTGGACACCCTCGATGCAGATATGGGATGAGGAGAGGCCACGTGGACGGATGGGCAGAGGGAAAATGATAGGGAAAATGTACGTGGCAGGATTCACGAGATTTGAAGTGCACGAGCCTGGTGGACAAGACACAGGGGCCGGAAAGAGAATATGACTTGGCATGACATGGGGATGGACGTGGCAGCAAGGAAGCATGTGATGAGGTTTCAGACTTTCGGGGATTCAGGATTCGCGAGTTTGAAGTGCGCGAGTTACTTGCCTCCGGGATCCCCGATATTCCGATGTGCGATGAGCTCCTCCTCCTGGGAGCTAGCCCCTACCGGCTGGACCATAGTCCATATGACCTGTCCCAAGTGTGACCGCGGTCCAACTTTCCATCGGGTTTTCGCGTTCTTGACGACACGATGTTTGTGTCCACGAAACTTGCGATTCCCCGAAACCCGATGGCTCATGGCCGTTGACTTGTCGACGGTCCGCTCCTTGGTGCAAAGCTTGCCACCTGTTTTCCAGTATTGAAAGCTGCTCCCGACATCGGGAAATCGGGTATCGGGATATCGCGATTCCCGCTGTCATGTGCATGGGACTTTCAGCTCCCTGATCCCCGACTCTGCAGGATCTCTCGCCACGTGCCTATGCTGACAGACGGCTCTGATTCGGTCGAGAAATCGCGTATCACGATTCACTTATGTAAGAGTTCCCTGCCTCCAGAAACTTCGATCCTCCGATGGACTGAAATCCCGACTCTCCTTCTGATGTCTGACGCGTGTCCTACCAAGATCAACGACTAGGATCCCATCGGTCTTTCGAGACTCGAAAGGTCTCGACCCTCTTACCCTTTAAAATCCCGATACCACAATTGTTACTAACAGTGTGCATGAGAACCTCAACATCTATGGTATGACATGTTCCTTCTAAAACTCAACAAAGGATGTTAGTAATCCCTAGGGTGGTGATATCACCCCTTGTCCATATATGATAAAACAAATAAAAGAATCTCTACTATAACATATGATCATGAGAATATATATGTACATAATGAAATAAGACAATATGAAAATGCAACTACAACTATGCTAACATGATATGAAATGGTATGTACAATGGGTGCAAATGCCTACCTATTTCTACTTACCTTCTGGTTGAATGTTAGGTGTAGTCATATAACCAGTGAAACCATCCTAGCAATACCTCATAATACCCACCTCTGTGCTTCATCATAAACCAAGACAATTACAAGTCAAGCACAAAAATAACATGAGTTAGAGCATGCATCATATCATAGGAAACTGTAAAGTCTAGCTCATGGAGGCGGGAGGGAGGGACTAAATTATGCGAAGTTACACTTCTAGGAAAGTGCTCAATCCATCTCAGAAAGTGATCATGAAAAATCAAAGGCTCAAAAGACTGACTCAAAGAGTCTGAAGGTTGACTATCTTGGACATCATCAATCCCTGAAGTCTGAGAAGGGATGAACAAGAATCTAGAGGACGATTGACAATTTCTTACGGGAAAGCTGGAAGACTGAGATAATAAACTTATTCTTAAGGTATTCAACCTACGCTTGAATTATGATAGAAAGCTTCACCCTAGAGAAAATGTAAGACAAAAGACATGTTCCCCAACCGTATCCTTAGTGACATAACAAGGTAAAGTAATCAGAGGGAGTTGGACAACCTTGTCACAAGTATCTTGCTTCAGGCAAGCAACGTCCTCACCCTTATCAATATTTGACCATAACAGTGGTTGATAATATTCTTCATAGAATAAATCCAAGTGCTCAAAGGAATACTGATCAAAATCCTTAAGGTATGACCGAAAGTCATCAAGATAACATGGAACTAGGTCACCCTTGGGTGTTTGGAAAACATATGTAACTACATCATCTCCTTGTTGCCAAATGTCAAAATTAGTAGTAACCTCATATGATAGCTGTAAAGGAAACATTTGGAAATAACCCTCAATGTCATAATTGGGATCCCCATCATACCCAATCACATCCCATTTACGTTTCCCGACATGTATGAACTCATTAATGTTATCAACCATGTCATTACCTTTATCATAACATGAAGGGCTTAAAACATGCAAGGGCTCCTCTAACACTTTTTCACTTTCCAAATCACAAAACAAAACATCTTCAAAATCTTGGAAAGGGAAACAACTTACCGTCTTCCTGTGTAGGAGTGTCAAAGACTTGGATGACTTCATCAAATGGAAGAGAGAGGATCAGTGCCTCATCCTCATGAATTTACCCTACATCTTCAACTTCATAACACAGAGGGTCTAGCTCATCCAAGGATTCCCTTTCTTCTTCACCTTCTGAATCATAGAATTCAGTATCATCAAAAACCTGAAAAGGAAAGTGACTAACCTCATCCTCTTCTTCTTGTGCAGGAGGAATATGATTTTAGATGGCTTCATCAGAGGGAGGAACACACATTAATACTTCATCATTGTGTTTGATATCTTCCTCCTCTCGCTCGTCAACCAAGTCCTCATTATCTTCGTTAGAAGCACGAGTAAATTATTTCTCTTCCTCATGGGATTGGTAACCTTCATTAGGATCCCTCTTTTTAACCTCTTGTTGGTCGATGACTTGTTCCCATCTTTCATGGAATTTACTAACAAAGATCTCAAGGGAAGCTAATGTCTATAGACTAAGAATATCTGGGGTATCTTTGGGGTCATCAACTTTGATTTCTGGAGTAAAGAGGTGTTCTCCCTTGAAAAAGAAGATATTCGCCTCGATTTGTATAGCCATGTGATAAGGTTCTTGGATTGTTCTTGGCCCTTTTTCACTGAGGATAAACCCTAATTTCACTAAGAGTGCATTGGTATAGAGATAAACAAGGTACTTGTCTTCAGGATGATGGCTTCTAGGAATTTGTTGTTGCAAATTCTCAAACCTTGTATGGAATTCTTTAACAGTCTCGTTCTTAGTTTGTTTCATGTACTCGAGTATTTTTATTAGCATGTGGATATCTTCTAATTTGATACCCCATTTCTCAAGAAAGGTTTCTTCTAACTGGTCCATAGATGTGATGCTATCATCATGGAGATCATCATACCATTTCCTAGCATTTCCATTAAGAGTGGAAAATAAAAGTTTCATTGACAAATCTTCAACATCATGACTGATAGGGTGGAATTGAAAGAAAGCCCAAAAATTATCCATGTGATCTTTGGCCCTAACCTCATCATTAACAGTGAATATAGGGATCCAATTTTCATACCTCGAAGGCATTTGTCGAGGGTAACCTGAAATTTCACTCATATCCAAAGGTTTAAAATTACCCAGGTCCCATTGAGATGCCATGATTGGCTTTGTTATTAGTGGAGTCACCAGATAATATTTCTAGGGATCATCAAAGGGAAAAGAAGGAATCACCGTCAATGGAGTCACCAGGTAAGCTTCATGAAGTAAAGGCTTTAGACAAAAGGCTAACAGAAAGAGTGTCATATAGGGAAATTTGACTCGATGTTCACCAACAACGAGACCAAAAATGTTATCGTGCAATCTATACTTTCCCAAAGCCTAAAGGAAAGTAGGCTTAGATTGACGTAAAAATGAGGTAGTCCTATCACTGTCACCCCAATAGGGTACCTCTTTATCTTTAGGAGAAGGATAAATCTACTCCAAGGGAGATGTCCCAAGACCTAGGGGGTTTGAGGAAAGGGAAAAGGTAAGGCTAACCCCCCCTCCCTCCTCTCTAGGTCACTCAAAAAAGACTTAAGTCTTGTTGGATGAAGAAAACGAGAATAAAGTGTACCTTCCCCTTACCAATACAACAACAAAAGTTATGACAACAACAAGTGATGATGAATGCTTCAACAAGACTTCAATTTTACAGAGATGACTTCTACCAATCAGTTTACGAAGCAAGTGATGAACATATAGAAGCAATAATTAATTAATGACATTTGTAATAACATCCAGAAAGTTCACTTGAACAGACAATATAACAAGATAATGTGAAGTCCTGAAATGATAACCCCTGTCTCATACAATTTCTAGATATATGTCAATTAGTAAATAAACTCCAACATGCTACCAATGATAACTATAGCAACAACAAAATAAAGTAATGACAACAATATTAAAATCTTCAGAAAAGTATTTAGAAAGGAAATTTGATGCACACTTTAGTCTTGGTTGATTCTACCTTGCCTTATACAATTTCTGGATTGATTTAAGTGGTCAAACAAGTTTGGATAGGCTGCAAAATGATGGCTGTAGCAGTGATTATAACAACAAAAACTTAGTGGTTAGTATTCCTAGACTAGGTTAGCAAGTTAGTTTAGGTTAGTAGGGTATCAAGTAGAGAGATTGAGTTTGAAGTTTGATGATTCTTTTCGAGAAACAAGGGTTGAAGACTAGTGCCTTTTAGGGGAAAATGGAGTCAATATTGGCGGCTCCTTCTAAGGATGCAAATTAATGATGATACACAAAAGTCTAAGAGGGAAAAAGTCTAGGAGGAGTAGAAACTTAAGTCCTCCTAAATTTTAAACTCAAGAGACAAAGTGCTAGGGTGTAGGAACTTCTAGGCCCTAGCGCCTTTCTCTCCCTAGCCTTTCTACGGAGTATAAATTATGCAACAACAACCAAATGAAAACCTCTAGAGTGCTAGCAATTTAGGGCTCTAGGGTTTCACTAGTTACTATATCAGTTTGGTGAAAGCTTGGCAAATAAAAAGTAAGAAAGTAGGAACTTAAGTTTCTTACTTCAAGCATTAAATACACCATGCAATTTTATAATCTTGTATGAGAAAATAAATCCATACCTTAAACCATTCAATAGATGACAGACAAAATGCAGATTCTACTTACTTGCACCAAGAATAATCATGAGTATACCATGCAAGATCACCATAAAACTCGAAAAATTGATCCAAGTTGAAAATACAAGCCTTAAACAAGAGTGGCGCCTCACAATTTCATCCATAACCCTAATAGGGTGCAAATTTAAGACCTATTGTCTCCAAGGACAAGTTGTGATGAAAATGAATGTGACTTTCTGCTTATCTATACAAAAATTTTCCTAAAATTAATTTAATTTCATAATTACTGGGCCGACCTAGCCTGTTTTTTACACAAATTGAATCTGGACAAAATAAAATTAATTTGGATATAAGAATCACTCTAGGGGTGACATTATGCCCCTCTAGGGTGACGTTGAGCCCTAATTATGGAACACTGGGTAGGGAAGGTGAAATGTTGGGCCTCTAAAGGCCTGAAACCTTGCCCACATGTGCCAATGCCTCATAAATTCCATCCAAGATGACAAGACCAGTTCTGGATGATGTATAGGGTATCCATGATGACGTCCAAGGCCCTCAAGGGATAATGCCCGTGTGGGAGGAG
>ML778711.1:734055-744276 GCA_009831015.1 Picea engelmannii
TGACCAATTAAAGAGTCCCATGTGCTCCAATCATGGGGCACCACGTGGCACCACTCAGATGCCCAATAAGGGCTAAGGTTTGAAAATTCAAATTAAAAAATGGTCGTCCATGGGACCGACCAACGACCAACAAACATAAACCAGAATATGAAATTTGGTTCCCAACTATATTACACAACATATATAACAATTATATGCCATATGGGGATGCAGTAGGGTTTGACCCACCAACCTACCCCAAATTTGGAGGTCGTTCTAACCAATGCGCCACAACGGGCGCCTTTGTAACCTCCGCCAAAAGCATTTATTTAAACCATCATTTTTAATTTAGACCCAATGTAACAATTGCATTCCATATGGGGAGGCCGAGGGGTTTGAACCCTGGACCTCCCCCAAATTTAGCACAAATATTAACCAACGCGCCAATTGGTGTCGTTGGTAAATCCACCCACAAAAAAAATATTTAAGATCCGGTCCAGGGGTTCGACCTCTGCACGCAAACTAAGGCATGTGGAACTAGGAGACGAGGTTCTACCTGACACATAGTTCGAGGGACATTAAATGTAGTCTATACATGTAGGTTTAGCACACGGATCAAGGCAAAGAGCCCAAGGGGGTCCAGAAGTGACGGTGACAAAATTGTATGAAATTATAGTCATTTTGCATGATTTGTCGAGCCATATTCAATGGTGCAGTCAGAATTTGGATTTGAGCAGTGGAATTTGAGGGCTATGGCCGAGCCCATGACTATTTAGCATGCTTTTTGAGGAAGAGTTGCACCTTTCAGAACAAGGTCGAGTTTACAGTCAAAAGTTGCAGAATGATGAGATGGAGCTGCTGGTGCTATGTTTGCTGAGGCTTGAGCAACTAATTGAGCGCCTTGACATGAAACCCAATGTAAGTTTCATGCATTTATGATTTTTTCCTCTTTTTGGGAATTGCAAGAGAATATTCTTGTGGTCTTTGATACTGCAACAGGGCAACAAGATTTGAAATTTGCATGGAATTTTTCCCATGCCTAAGGTTGGATCATGAAAAACAAGGGAGATGGGCATTTCCCATGGTGCATATCATGTTTTAGTGGATTGAGCCCGTGGTGTCTAACCATTAATTCACCTTGATGGCTTTTGCCTTATTTATTATGTTGCACATGTTTGTAATGGTGGTTTTAAAAACCATAAAGTTTACCACTAGTGCACATTTGGGGGTATTTACCATAATAAGCATGTTGCCTTGAAATTAATGTTGAAACGTTGTGGAAGGTTTTGGTAGCCACTCTTAAGTGATGTTGAGAGAGAGGCATTTTGTTTTATGCCTAAGACTTGTTGGAAACATTGTAATGGGTCTTGTAGCCACTATTGAGTGAGAGGAATTATTTTTGTCTAAGGCATGTTTTGGAAATCATTGTAAACTTGTCCATGCGTGTTTTATAAACTCTTGGAAATTATGGTACTATTTTGAAATTTGAAAAATTGTGATTTGCATTGATGGAAGTATTGGCATCGAGATCCTCATTTTGAAGTAAAAAGGTGAGGAGAAGAAGGGTGTAGCCTTTCAGAGACATTTGTTATGAAGAATAAGGAATAAACTACATATTTTCAATGATGCAAGTGTCGATATTGACATCCTCATTCCAAAGAACAAAGGTGAAGGAGAAGAAGGGTGCGACCTTTCAAATATATTTGTTATGCAGATCAAGCAGTGGGGAAGTGCATCATGGAGTGTAAGACTCTTCCTAGAAGCTGGTTTCAGATATTCAAGTTTCTCTCTATACTTTTAGCGGACCAAAAGTGTTTTTTGTGGGGAGGTATGATTCAGGAGGATCTCCACGCAAGGATTCAATACTTTGCACACCATGAAGAAGATCATTAAAATGTTGATTGATGATAGGTCACAAAGTTAAAATGAATGACTAATGCTTAAAAAAAAGATTAATACTTTAAATGAGCGTGAGAAGCTCATGCATTATTCATTCAAATTGGAAAAATGATTAATACTTGGAGTGAGTGGAATTACTAATGTGTTTTTCATTTAATTTATAAAAAGAGAAATTAGTTGTGAGAATCCACCTCACAAATAAGTTTCCTAGTTTTAAGGGGAAATTAGTTTTATGTGAGAATCCACCTCACAAATTAATTTCCTAATTTTAATGGGAAGTTGGGAGTCTCATGAGTTGGTTTGAGATTCTTCCTCATTTTATCAGAAGTGGTTTCCTAGTCTCAAGGGGAAGTTAAGGGTCTCATAGGTTGGTTGAGATGCTTTCTCATTTTTTCCTTGAGTTGTTATTTAAATCCTAAATTTGTGGATCTTGTCTCCTTAAATTATGAAGAGAGGGAAACTATATCAATTCCTTATGTAAGCATTGTGGAGGAGGCCCCTTTAGGGCCCTCGGAGAGAGAGATATTTGCATTATGAGGAATGTAGTCCTTCTAGTGTCTGAAGAAATTTCACTTATGTGAGAGCCTTAAGTTCTTTGTGTAAGAGAAGGGTTCTTTGGGTTTCATCCTTGTAAGGAGCATGCACCACATTTTGTGAAAAGGTTTCATCCCTGGCTAAAGGAAGGAAAATACAACGATTAGTATTCCAAGCGGATTCGAAGATGTAGTGAGGACATCTGGTGAACTCCATTAACACATGGGTGTCAAATTATATATGCGAGTTTTGTTTTTCAATCTCGTTTGATAAAGTAGATATTTGATTACACATATGCATATAATTATTCCAATTTGTTCACGTTCATATGCAATGTTTAATGATTATTTTCTCATGTTCACATGCGATTAAGCGTCAATAAAAGGTCCTCATCGTAGAATTCTTGAAGAGAAATATCTCACAAAAATTCTTGGACCAATTACATAAGGTTTATGGAAGGATTCTCATAGATTTCTCATCTAATCACATTGTTGTAGAAGAAAGGTGCATGATTCAAATGGACTCCAGATTGTGCAAAGAGTTTCCAACACTTGAAGAATTTGTTAACAAGTGTGCCAATTTTAAGAATTGTTGATCCAGATGCAGACTTCGTTGGGTGCACAAATGCATGCAAGGAAGAAATTAGTTGAGTATTGAGTCAAAATGGACATGTGGTGTGCTATGAGTCAAGGAAGTTGAAAGATCATGGAAGGTTCTATGCTTCACATGATTTAGAGTTGGCAGCCATAGTGCATGCTTTGAAGACGTGGCGACATTATCTCATGGGAAAATTATTTGAACTGAGAGTAGACCTTTGTGGTATGAAGTATTTGTTTGGACAACCAAGTTTGAATGCCAGACAAAGCAGGTGGTTAAAGTTCCTCAGTGAGTATGACTTTGACATAAAACTTATTAGGGGAAAAGAGAACAAGGTAGCTGATGCAATCAACAAGAGGATGCATGAGATACATGCTACAACAATTATCATGTACCGGACCAATTTGCGTGACAAAATTTTGGAAGTTTCCAAATCAGATCTGCACTATATGGATATAAGTGCGACATTACAACAAGGTATGTCACAACAAAATTTTGAAGGTTATGAGTTGAGAGAGGATGGGATCCTCATGTATAGACACAAAGTCTATTTGTCAAATGATCAGGAGTTGAAGTGACTTATTTTGTCAGATATGCATAAGGAAACTTATGCTGGACATTCAGGTTATCAGAAGATGATTGTCACAGTAAAAAAGTAATACTTTTGTCCAGGTATGAAAAAGGAAATTGTGGATTTTATTGCAATATGTCTCGAATGCCAGAAGGTCAAGGCTGGGCATAGACATCCAACTGGTTTGTTGCAACCTTTGCCCATTCTTGAGTGGAAGTGGGAAGTTGTGACCATGGACTTTATAAATGAGTTTCCTAGGACAACTAAGCAACATGATTCTATTATGGTGGTGGTGGACAATCTTACTAAAGCTGCCCATTTTATTCCAGTGAAGTCAGTGTACAAGGCAACCAACATTGCTGAGATATACATGTGAAAAGTTGCTAAATTGAATGGTGTTCCTAAGACAATTGTGTCTGACAGAGATTCCAAGTTCACCTTGAAATTTTGGAAAGGGTTGTTCAAGGGATTTGGAACAAGTCTAAATTTTAGCACAACATATCACTCTAAGTCAGATGGTCAAACCAAGAGGGTAAATCAGGTGATTGAAGACATGCTGAGCATGTATGTGATGGATAAGCCATCGAAGTGGGAAGACTAACTTCATTTGGTAGAGTTTACTTACAACAATGGGTATCATGCATCTTTAAATATGAGCCCATTTGAGGCACTTTATGGTAGGAAGTGAAACACACCTGTGAGTTGGGACAACCCAACAGACCACACAATAGTTGGGCCATATCTAATCTGGGAAATGGAGGAGCATATGGTAAAGATAATGTAGAATTTAAAGGCTGCCTAAGACAATTAGAAAATATGCACAGATAAAGACAAAACCCATAGGGAATTTGAAGTGGGTGATCACGTATTTCTAAAAGTGAAGGCCAGACACATTTCCCTAAAGTTGGGAAAGTGTTCTAAATTGGCAATGCACTATTGTGGGCCATTTGAAACCCTTGAAAGGATTGGTCCTATCGCTTATATGCTTGCATTGACTACGTCCTTATGCATTCATAATGTTTTCCATGTGTCATTGCTTAAGAAATATGTACCCGATGCTAATCATTTCATTGATTGGAATGTGATTTAGGTGGAGCTAGATGGTGTATTTCAAGTGCGATCGGTTTGCATATTGGATCGAAAAATCAAGCAGCTCTAGAATCGAGAAATGGAGTTGGTAAAGGTCCAATGGACCTGGTATGATCCCAAGGATGCAACTTGGGAGTGCAAGGATGCTATGCGAGCAAAGTATCCTCATCTTTTTGATGATGTTTGAAATTTTGTATGTACATGTGTGTATGATGCACTAAGGACAGTGCATAAATAAGGGGGAGGGGATTGTATTGTCCCTGATATAGAACCCTTTATAATTGTACATATAGGCTGGTGAGCCAATTAGTACGAAGTGTAAATGTAATGAACATTTAGGATGGTGAGCCAAGGACACATGATTTTGGTGTTGCATGCATCAAGGTAGTGTGTGGAAAAGTTTTAACAAAGACAAGGTGTGCACAATCTATGTGTTGTGTGCACCTGGGAAAGTGTGAACATTACAATATGTTGTGTGCTCTTAGGTTAGTGCATGGGAATGAATGTTTATGTTTTGAGGCCGAAGATCCTGTGTGAATATGAGGTTGGTGAGCCTGGACACAGATAGGCTAGTGCGCATATCCATGTAAGTATATTCATGATTACTAATATTATATTGTATCGCTGCACGTTGAATGACTTAGAGAAAAAGAGATGGGGGGCCTACTCCACAAGAAACGTGAAGAATGAGGATGGTCTTATTATTCATGTTGCAATCTCTCATAAGAAGAAGGGGGTCGGACTATATGGAAAATTAGATTATTACCTTATCTGCAATGAGAAGCTTGTAAGGAGTTGTGGGGGTTGCATTCAGAGTTTTGTTGTTAAAGAGTTGAGTTGATAGACCGTGAGCTATCTGTCTGGATGAGAGATTGGATGTTGTGGAGTGGTTGTCAAACTTGGAAGCAAACTCTCCAGGCAAGAGTTTTTGAGGGCTTGAAGACTTCCTGTCCGACCTATTGCTGGTAACCCTGGGAAGGGAAGTGGGGCTTTCGAAGGACTGGTGATCAGAGAAGGGGTGCACTTCCTTGGGTGTGGCATGTGCATGGGGAATGAGGGACTGTGGGATAGTTGCAGTAGTGGGAACTTAGGACTGGGAAATTTTGTTGAGTTTCAGGCCATAGCTTGTCACTAGGAACCTTTTTTTCCCTGGTGGAGTTGAGCCCCATTTCAGGGGTGACCTGTTGCTGAAATATTATGAGCAACAACGTCTATGGCTGGGAGGAATGTCTGAGTCAAGGCCACAATTGGTGACTTTCATAAAAATATAAGTGTTCTTTACGAGTTTGTCTTGTTTACTATGTACATATTTGACTAGGTTTTCCATGGGTTAAATTTTTGTATGTGTTGCATATAAGTATTTGCTGTTAGTTTGTTAATTGTTGCATGTTCATGTAAGTATGGTGTTTTCAACCTTTAATTGTAGTTTCACATGAGTATGCCAATTGATGGTAACCTTTCCTGTTAAGTTTAACCTTGTGTTTTGGTTATGAGTCATCAAGAATAGTGTTGAGTGGCTGGGTGCACAGGATTGTAGCATGTGTGCTTCAAAAGGTTGGAACTTGTGTGTGTGGTTAAGGAATTAGACCCCATGCACAATATTAATAGAAGTGGCACATGATGCCAAGGTGGTTGTGTGCATGATTGTACTGTGTGGTAAGTATGCTGGTGCGTGTAGTTTTTTGATTTAATTCTGCTGCTTAAGGTTGTATTAAAATAAATTGTTGCTTCCGCCGTTATAATTTGTGTGGCGTGACTCAATTGGGATGAGTGCATACCTCAAGTGATATTGCACAAAGTGGTGTGTAAATTAGTAATTGCACAGTGACATTTTAGAGTAGTATTTCTCAGTAATAGGATGGGGTTGTTACAATTTTGTATCAGAGTATGTGTAAGGTGGAAACATGACTTGGTGGGAGACTGGGTATGTTACAGATTTAGGTGGTAATGTGACTCAGTGGGAGACTGGGTATGTTACAGATTGGTATCAGAGCTTTGTCATAGTGTGTTATGGGGTAGCATGGCCTAACCTGGGTGGCTGGGGATGTTACACCTACACAAAGACCTGGATGCATCGACTAGAAACCTAAAGGGAAAAAAAATGCACCTCGTCAAAGTCAAAAGAAGAAGACATGTCAGTACTATAAAAAGATTGAACATGTGGAGAAGGTCTAATATAAGAAGAGAGATGATTTAGAGGAGAAGGTCAAATGCCTTGAAGGAGACGTGTCCTCTGTTCACCGACCCACTGATAATTTCACCTTACAATTCATAATTTCTCAAGCCTTGCTGTCTCATTCGGCGCATAACGAATGGGTAGTCAAATCTGGGTGCACTCATCATATGGCTAAGGATGCTTTCTTGTTCACATCCTTGAATGAAGCTGAGGAGAGGAAGATTTATGTTGCCGATGATTTTTCTCTTGATATTGCTGGTCATGGTGATGTTTCCAGTCAACATGGGAGAATTGTTGACGTTTATCATGTGCCAAATATTAGTGACAATTTGTTTTATGTTGCTCAACTAACAAATACATGTAATATTGTGGAGTTTTGGACATATCGGTTCTTTGTTTTAGATTTGAAGAAATTTTAGTTGATTTTTGCTGCATGATTTCTCGACCCAAAGGATAGTTTGTATAAATTCCATGACATGAATCGACCCTACATTGAATTGAATGATCTTGTTGCTAACACTATGAGCGAAGTTGAACTTGGCATGAACAACTTGGACACTTGAATTTTTGAAGTCTGTAGTTAATGAAAACTTAGAGAATGGTTGTTGGTTTACCTAAAGTGTTTCCCCCTGATGGAGTCTATAAAGAATGTGTGCTTGACAAGCATCATCATGAACCATTTGACTCTAGTGAAGCATGGCGAGAAAATAACCTATTGGATATAGTTCAGAATGATGTATGCTGCATCAATCTACCTTCTCTAGCAGGTGCAAGGTATATCTTGAATTTCATTGATGAGCTCTCTCATTTCACTTGGGTTTATTTTCTAAAAAATAAAAATCTTGTCTTTGAAAAGTTCAAAGAATTTAGAGCCTTCATTTCTTCACTCTAACTATCCAAGATAATTTCTTCACTCATACGAGAATAGCCAAGTACATAGAAAAATTAACAAATAAGATAGACATGCTTGTACAATGATCAACGAAGCTTCAAGGTAATCGTCTGCACATGAGAAAAACCGGTAAGCCATGAGAGTATAAACAAAATACAACAAACTCAAAAAAACTCAAACAAATGCATAAGTTACCTCATCAACTCCATTGCTAAGTTTCTCTTGATATTCTATGAGCCACCCATGCGATCCACAACCCGTCAAATTCCAAAGAGAAAATATGTAAGGTATGAATGATGAAAAGATTAAAATGATTTCTCTCTCATGCTCCTAGCATACCTCTCGTGATTTCTTCTTTTCAAGAAAATGTTTCCCTCTTGTTGGCTGTTTACTGTTCATCTTATATTCTTTGTTTGATGGATGGTTCCAACAATTTTGGTGGTTTAACGAACTGAGGTCATACGGGCTTGAACTGCCTAGGATTTTAACACTTTATAAATAATACCATTCAGTAGAAAAATCTTTATCCACGTGTCAGTTTCAACTTACTTGAAGGAGATTTGTTGTTTCTTTATCGAATGTTCAAATACTCTGAACCAAATATGTATTTAGAAAAGATCACAAGTAATAAGTCATTTTTTTGAAACTGATGATGACAACCAACCATCTGAGCTTGCGAACACTGATAACTTCAATTCATGATTAATGGAACCAATAGTAAGAAGAACTGCGTGATTGTGGTGACGAGGTATGTTTCAACTGAGCCAACAGATTGGCCCATGACAAATACAATGTCTTAAATGCGACTTGCGCAAAGCCGGGTACCATTCAATGTTTATTTGAGGAAAATTGGGACATTATCAGAATAAGCATATCCAGTTTCGATGATGGAGCGATGCTTCATATAATTTAATATCTCCTTGTATGCAGGTTCAACGAAGAAGAGAGATGAACCATCTTCGTCAATTTTTTTTTTTTCATAACGGGGTCACCGACTGTCCCCCCGAAGGAGCAACCATGATGCGAAACACCTAACTTCGGTGGACCTAGAGAATTGAACCCACCACCTCATGATAGAAGGCTAACGACTTGGCAGTGGGAGATCCAACCAACTGGACTACCTAACGAGGCTAATCGTCTTCGTCATTTGCCAACTGTTAGAATTTTTTTCTTGGAAACTGAGTCATGTAACCTAAAATGGTGTGTTGAGATTGTTACATGATGATAGGGAACATATAGGGAACATCATATAATAAAGAGGACTAATAACATGAAGTGGACTATCCATTGTATAAGATAAGGTGGTTAGGGCCCAAAAAGAAATTACGTGAACTATCATGGTATCTAATGATAATATATAATAATATTTATCTTTACTTTTTGACATGGAAGGGAGTAAGTTCATAACTTAAATTCATGGTTTTAAGGAGATGAAATAACAAGGCCAACTATGTATGATATAATAATGAGTTTAGCTTGTGGCATACCATGAAAAAGTACCAACCCAAAGACATGGTAATAATGCTATTCTTAGAAAAAGAGAGGCATGGGAATATCCCATGAGTGCAAAATATGAGGGTTATGAGTTAGATTATGACAAGGTTAAGAATGTGGGAAATGAGAAAAAAAGTTTTTTAAAGTGATAGGACAAGAATAATGACAATTTCGCCAAATACCATATTAACCTTGCTGACAACTCAGAATGAACTTGCTTCCATTTGAATGAACCTGTAACCTGTAGTATAAAATATATTGCCTAATGATCATGGTCATTCGTTAGCCATATCATAACTTATAAAAAATTCTTGAGTGACGAGATATCTGAAGACATCTTCCTTGAATGTGTAGCAGTAACTCAACGACAATGCGCAAGAATTTGTGCAAGCAATTGTAAAATGAGGGGGGAGCCTGGCAATGCTTTGCTGACTAAGTACTGTTGGCCAAAAATGTAGTCAACACATACCAACCAACATATGTGCATGGAGCAATTTATGGAGATTGAAAAGATGAGGGGGTTTGGTCCTGTGTATAATAAACAACGACATAACTCTTTAACTCTTTGAAAAAAGGGTTAGCAAGCTGGATGAAATATCATGGATGTGTTTTATGGGAGAAACCCAAGCGTAAAATTGAGCATCCATGACACATATATGCTGGAGCTATCTCAGATGGCGGGGACAGAGAAAGGGAAAGAAGGAAGATGTGGGAAGGACTGATGAATTTGATGAGCAAGGATGTCTTGCTTTGCAAGTGTATGGTAGGAAAAGCACAGGGTTCTGGAAAACAATCAAGCAATATTGTTCATCTGCAAGCCTGTTGTCTCCTAAAGAAAAGGTTAATCAATTTATCATAATATGCAAAACCATTTCTAAATCATTGATCATTGTTCAAGCAAATTTGACCTCTAAAATCAAGGAGAAAATAAAAATGCAATCTAAGTGAAAGAAAAAGCAAAATACAAAACTAAATAAACTAAAAACCTAA
>ML778711.1:807098-843096 GCA_009831015.1 Picea engelmannii
AAAAAAAGAAGCTAAGCGACTTCTATCTTTTCCTTCCTCCATCCTCTCATAAGAATATTTGGATTGAAAGTGAACCTACCTCTTAATTATTCCAGCCAGCTTGGTAATATCTCCTTTTTCTTGGCTATTGAGGTGTGCCTAATATTTTGCTTCTGAAGGGGGAAATGAACACCTGGCAATCATAGGAAGCATTATTAAAGGTTATATTTTGGTCTGTCTCACCTATTTGGGGAGATGTATGTTGCCTGTGTCCGGTGGGAATGCTTTTCTCAGAAGATGTTATTGAGTCAATAAATAAAAGCCTTCCCGTGTCACTAAACCTCCTAAAAGGAAGCTTTACACTCTACCCGCCTTCCTAGTGATGGTAATAACCTACGAATCCCAGATACATAAGAAACTGATAACTAAGGGCATTCCATCCAGCGTAAGCATCTGGCTAATCTGAATGCTATGTGGCCCAAATGGTCAATTCGATACGAGAGGAAAAAGGATACAAATTAAGAATGGGAACACCTCTGGATCCTTCCAACACTGTTGTGCCTTCCCCAGTTAGGTCCTTCTCAACCCATATCATGCTCAGTAGGCCCTACCTAGCGGGTGCGTCGGGTTTCCTTTCTTCAATTCCCAAAGTGCGTCTGGTTTCCTTTCTTCAATTCCCAAAGTGCGTCTGGTTTTATTTATCAAATTCCCAAGGTACGAACCGCAAAACATAGTAAGTAGGAGGGCGAGGGGAGAAAAAAACAGATTAATGGCGAAGGCTATGGAGAACGGGCTGCAAAGATTGTCTTAGCTTGTAGCCATCTTCACGATTGAAATTGTTGGGTTGTAGCCATCATAGTAAGTTCCTCTTCCTTGTCTCTCTGGGCTTTGATGGCTGCTTCAATGGAGTAGCGATGGAGTTATTTCGTAAGGCGTTTTCATTGATAAAAAAAAGTGAATGAGGCGGTTTTGTGAATTCTGGGACCAAGTGAACTTTGTTCTTTCCCCCGACGGTGTGGCTTCAGATGGTGGTAGAAAAGCGTATCCCTAAAATGTTCCCAAAGTGTGTATCAACTTGCATTATATATGATAATATATATAACCATTAGATTTTTTATTAATCGCCAATTATGATCCTCCCTCTGGTGAATTAACGTATGTAATGCATAATCCATCTGCTTTCTTCCCTCTATTTGAGTCACTCTTGTTCCGCATCGGTGGTAGCTATAGGTCAATGGTATAGTTTAAATTGTATTATAGGTAGTATAGAGGGTATAAAGTTATGGCAGCTATATCAGTGGAGAAATAGTTCGAGGTGTAGTTCAAGGGCTATGGTTCCTCCGTAGAGTTCGAGGAATAAGGTTGGGATGGGATATGTGCTGCTCTGATTGGCAATGATGGGCTAGGACTCCTGGCTATCGGCAATGAGAACTGGCTAGGACTAGCCGCTACTACCGGCTATCATATATGAAAACAGGCAATGACAACCCCCCACCTCCTGACTGCTATGGCGACCACTGGCTATGCTCCTCCGTTAGTGGACCGGCTGAAAATGACCACTTTATGTAAATGACTGTCTATCGGCGACCACCGTAATGACCTTCTGGCTATGATCAACTATGATYGATCGGCTATGACTGGCTATTGAAACATAGGACCACCTTTTCTTTTCTCATCTGTTGTGAACTTGGCTTTATCCTTCCTCTCGTCATCTGGTCGAACCAACACGGTACAGAATGATTTACACTGTGAATCACACCCACCTCTCTGTGATCGATCTCTCTCCCTCCTCGACGTTGTTACCTCACGAACCATCCCACACACCCCTTGCACCCATCGTTACACAGTTTCACCGCCTGGCCGGTACTTAGCAGACAGACGTGGGAGATCCAAATTGATAATGCAGAATTTTTTTGGGTCAGTTGGGTTCAATCGATTTGAGCTTGAGCGGGAACCTCCTTGATACCTTAATGCCAATTTTCATTTTGAAATGGGTGCCAGGTGGGTAGGGGCATGTGGAGTTTGCATGCTGCCTTGATGCGGGCGGGGGAGCAGGGAGAATGGGACAATTGAGCCTCTCTCTAACTTTAAATAAACACGTATATAAACGCTCTAAAACAAAAGCCTCCCTCTTGTAAGGCAAATTGAGCGCGCTTCTCTTCTGCCCCACTGTCAAGCTTATGAGCGGTGGGTCCGCTTCGATAAAAAAAACCTCATCAAACGCGCTTTTTAGAATGAATCAATTTGTTTTGACAGGTTCGTAGTCATATTCATCTGAGTTCCATAACTCCCATTTGGCTATAGTAAACTCGTTGATTGAATGCACGTAAGGAGGTAAGGTTATTCTATCCATTACATCCAGCCCCTTCCCCTCGGACTTCTTATATAGCTACTTATTATCATAGCCGGGGGCTTACAGGGCTAGTATAAATATAAATTGATTCTATGGTCATTTTAGCTCTTGAGATATATATATATATATATATATATATATATATATATATAATGTTTTTACTTCTATAGTATGAACAATACAGATGATGCAAAAATTTATATTCATAGGACATATTAATATGAAGTCAACGAATTATCGATCACTATAGTCCCTCTACGCCTTCGGGAGGGACTAATAAGGTTGTTAGGGCCCAAAAAGAATTTATGTGAAATATCATGGTAAATAATGATAAGATATAATAATATATATCTTTACTTTTTGACATGGAAAGGAGTAAGATCATAAATTCATAACCTAAACTGATAGTTTCAAGGAGGTGAAATAACAAGGCTAACTATGTATAGTATAATAATGAATTTAACTTTTGGCATGGAATGAAAAAGTACCAAAATTAAACCCAAAGACTTGGTAATAATGTTATTCTTAGAAAAAGAGAGGCACAAGAATATCCCATGAGTGAAAAATATGAGGGTTATGAGTGAGATTACAACAAGGTCAAGAATGTGGGAAATGGGGAAAAAAGTCTTTTAAAGTGATAGGACAAGGATAATGACAATTTTGCCAAATACCATATTAACCTTACCGACAACTCGTAATGAACTTGCTTCCATTTGAATGAACCTGTAACCTATAGTAAAAAATATACTGCTTGACGATCATGGTCATTCATTAACCATATCATAACTTCTAGAAAATTCTTGAGTGATGAGATATTTGAAGACATCTTCCTTGAATGTGTAGCAGTAACTCAGCGGGAGCGCGCAAGACTTTGCGCAAGAAATTGTGAAATGAGGGGGGAGTCTGGGAATACTTTTTCGGCTAAGTAATTTTGACCAAAAATGTAGTCAACACTACTCAAATGCTCAAGGCCAACCTGAATGGGAACAAGCTATGCAGAGAGAAATTGATTCTTTGTTAAAGAATCACACTTGGGAATTAGTTCCCCGACTGCAAGGAAAGAATGTTGCGGAGTCTCCATGGTTCTACAGGACCAAATTTACCTCTAAAGGTTTTGTTGAGCGACATAAAGCTTTCTTGATTGAAAAATAATTTTCTCAATAGGAAGGCATTGACTACACCGATACCTTTGCCCCTATTGCAAAGATAAACTCTATTCGACTGATTCTTTCCCTTAATTCTTGTTTTGGATGGTAGATTCATTAAATGGATGTGGAGAGTGCCTTTCTTCATGGAGACCTATCTGAATAAATTTTCATGGAATAACCTCCTATTTTTGTGACAGATTATATCTTGGTTTGTCGACTCAACAAGTCACTTATGGTTTGAATCAGGCTCCTCAAGCTTGGTATGCTAAGATTGTCAATTTCTTTCTTCGACTTGGTTTCAAACATTGTGAATATGATCACAACTTGTATGTACTCCATACCAATGGAGACACCTTGATTGTTGCTGTATATGTTGATGACCTTTTCATTACTGGCAATAACACTGATATCCTTCTTAGATTGAAGAAAGAGTTTGCTGAATCCTTTGACATGACAAATCTTGGCACTTTGCATTATTTTTTGGGTCTTCAAATATTACGACTATGCGATATTTTTTTCATTTCTCAATATAAATATGTAATGAATCTTTTGACATGTTTTAAGATGGATGATTGTAATCCCTGTACTACTCCTTTTCAATTTGGAGTAAATCTCACCAAAAATTTTAAACTCCCACGGTCGATGCTATACTTTATCGACAATTGGTCAACAATCTTATTTATCTTACTCATAGTCAACCTGAAATTTATTTTTCTTTTAGTGTGGTTCCTCGCTTTATGCAGGACCCTAGAGAAAGCAACTAGAAAGAAGTCAAACGAATTGTCTGCTATCTCAAGGGTACCACTCATTTTCGTATCAAGTATTGCTGATGTTCATATTCACTGGTTGAATTCACTGACTCTGACTTGGCTGGCGAGAGTGATGATCAGAAGTCCACTTCTGGCTATGTGTTTCGCTTTCCTGTTAAAACCTCAACTATAATCTATTGTGACAATCAAAGTGCTATTCAAGTTGTTGATAACCCTGTTGCCCACAATAAGATGAAGCATGTTGAGCTCCATGCTCACTATTTGAGACAGTTGGTTCATGAAAATGTTGAGTCTCTTGAATATTGAAGAACATATGATTAGGTAGTTGATATATTCAGTAAGACTTTATTTGAAGCTAGATTTATCAAGCTCCATACGATGCTTGGGATTCATGAAGATACAATTATTGGGGTGGTGTCATGCTAATGTAATTTCACCTCCTGAATCTCTAGAGTCGTGTGCTAATGGGGGGTTGTTGGAACACCACGTTCTGATGGTTCATCACAATTCTCCTAGAATCAGTCAGTTGGGAGGTTGACCTATATTTGGAAATAGTTGGTCAGGGGATTGAACAAATATCTACATTAGTGGGTCGAGTAGTTGACATGCTTTTCGGTCAGACAATCGATTAATAGTTGAAGATAATTAGTCAGTGGATCAACCAACCAAGAAATCAACTACAAATGCATGGATGGTCAGGTCGAGCATCCTTGTCAAGCCAACTTGACATCACAGATTTGACAGAGTCAACTCTAACAACCGATGGTTATATGTGGACAAGATCCTCCCAATTTCAAGGAAGTTGGTTAGATCTTGAAGCTATATATAGAAAAACCTGCGGGTCACTACAATCAAGTGAATTGTGATATCGTTGTTGTGTACAAGATGTCCAATATGCATTGTGATGTTATGATCACAATGTGCTATACTTAAGTGTTGTAACCATGTCTTTAGACACCACCTTTTTTTATCTTCGAAATATTATTTCCTCTTCGATTATCTACAATATTGTTTGTCTGTTTTGTATTAGGTTACACCCAATCCCCAACATTTTAGGCATGGAAATTAAAATAGATTGGGAAAACATGAAAATCAAGTTGAATAAGAGGAAATATGCTAAGACAATATTGCAGAGGTTTAATATGCAGGAATGAAAACTAGTCAAGGTCCCTATTCATGTAGGTGTAAAGTTATCTCCAGATCAATGTCCTAAGAAAAAAGAAGAGGAATAGGACATGTCTCATGTTCCTTATGCTATTTTTGTTGGTAGTTTGATGTTTGCAATGGTTTGTACTAGACCGTACATTGCACATTTAGTGGGAATTTTGAGCAAATATATGTCAAAACTAGGGAAGGATCACTGAACAAATGTAAAGAGGATTTTTAGGTATTTGCGTGCTACTAAATATTATGGAATTTGCTACCAAGGAAGACTTGGTGTAGACATAGTGTTGGACAGACATGGATTTGTTGACATAGATTGGGCTGGAGTTCTGGATCACATAAAATCTACAAGTAGTTATGTGTTTAACCTATTTGGAGGAGAAATGAGTTGGATGAGCAAGAGACAATCTATAGTGGCACTCTTAGCTACAGAAGCTGAATACATGGAAGCTAATCATGTGAGTAACGAAGATTTATGATTACATAGATTGTGTTCAGGTATTGGGTTTTTACAACAAATTATACGGTTATTTTATAAAGAATTTGTGTATGCATTGCTATATTGTAAAGGTTTAAAACCTACAAATGCCAAAGAAAAATGCTTTGGAGGAGTGAAGCCAAAATGATACTCATCCATCATTCTTACTTGCACCAATATGTTAGAGTTAGTTACTATTGAACCTAACATAGAAATACTAGTAAAATTGTGGGTAATCAAGTTTTGATAACCGTTGACATTCATTCCAAATTTAAATGATTCATGTATGTATATTTATAGTTGGTCATACATGGGTTCATGTACATATGACATAAATCCTATACACAAATTCAAGAGGGAATATGATTAAGATACTCGATTTGTAGCCTTATATGACGTTGGAACCTCTAAGGTTATAGTCTATTGGTTTGATGAATATTTCTGAAAGATGGATTGGACAAGGGTCGATGTGCTTCTCCAAATATTTTATGGAAAGATTAAATTTTTAACATGGATGCATCTGATACCAGACAAAAGGGAAATGATTTTTATGGATGATACAAATATGGTCATGGTGGTGGAACTCCATCAGTAGTAGATGATGAAACCTACACTGATAATTTTTCCTTCACTTATTTCATAGCTATTATATTTAGGGATGGATTTTTTTTAATTGTCTTCTCCAAGTCATTAGCCAAAAAGGAGGAACTAGTAGAAACTATTTTCCCTTCTGTCATGATAAACATATATATGTTGGCCAATGTTGTGGGCTACTTGAAATACCATTTTCTTAAAACACAACTATTGGAGTTTTGAAAGAGCTTCAAGTGAAAATATTGTATTTTGGATCACAAAGTCACCTGGGTTTCTTTAATGTGTCACTTTCTTATAACATTTCTTCCAAAATTTGAACAATTCCATTAGCTAAGGAAACCATACAATTGCAAGAAATACAAAGTACAAAAAAAATGGTAGCTTATTTGTTTAAATAGAAGAATTTCTAGATCTTGTCCCCCATTGGAGTATATATACCATATTTTTGACAAGTTTGCAACCAGTCCTAGACTGTTCAAGGAATTTAAGAAGGGAAAATTTTCAATTTATTGTTAAACACCAAAGGTATTAATGGAAGATGTAATGAACATGAATATACAAGGATTCAAATTGATGTAACAGATTTTGAATCATGGATATCTAGGGGATTAGTTTACCAATAGGGCTTGGAAACTAAGGTGCCTATGGGAACATGGATTTGTAGGCTTGCTTGTCTTGTTCTGATGCAAATAACCGATGCTGCAAACAATGCGCCACTTGATCTCAAGGATGAGATTCAAATACCTTTAGATTTAAGTTATGCAAAGATATTACATCTAAAAATTCTAATGATCTATGTATAAGCAAGCAATATGAAATAATGATAGCCTAAATATCCTTCTTTGCAATGCCGCTTATGTAATACAAGTAAAAAACATGTCATCACCAACATAATCTATAGCCTTGATAAAGGCTTGGAGATGGTTTTGACAAACACAGGGATAACCAAAACACGATCTCCTTGCTTCCTAAATCATTCATGCATTGATTTATGGAATTCACATAAAATTTGAGGAGAAGGAGAAAAATTGAGATGTAAAAAGTATAAGTTAGAAGTTTCAAATAATGAGACAAAATTTCATTCATTGCATATTCTCACTAATATTGGAGATCATTTTTTTTTGGCGGGGGGGTTCAATAATATGAAATTACTACATACTCACTTGTCTTCAATTTTGACCTAAAATATGAGGCAAAATAAAAATGTGGCAATGTGATGCTCCTTCCAGACACACTTTTTAAACTTGAAAATGCATAAGATGCTATCACATGAAGAGAAAAGAAAATATATTGAAACACAATGCTAAAACACTGTACCTGAATTGTTTTAGATAACTTAAGATACCAGAGGTTCTGTGCATGTTAGAGGGAGAGAGACATTGTTTATTCCTTGTGAAACAAATAAATCCTACCTTCTTAAGTAGCTCTTTCAACCCTAAACACTTCATAAATAAAAGATAGAAGAATTGAAGGGTGATTATAAGCATAAGTTACATTTTAAAAATTTATTTTCTCAAAGAAAGTTTTAGCAATGCCCCCATCTACTTGATTGGGTGGCTGAAATATAAGGTTTCTTTTGAATATATTTAGTTCCATCATTCATGTTACTCATATCATAGTAAAATCAAAGCCTTAAGCTAGATAACTACCCAACTAAGATTCATTTAAAATGTGCTGAGTTAATTAGTCATGTTATCCCCATTTTGTGGATAACTAAGGAGATTATGTCTCGAGGCCCTCAAGTTGCAGATATGGAGTGCCGAGAGACCACACGACCAACACTATCCTTTTGCACAAATGGAGACCCCTCTCACCACCACACATGTCACATATTTTCAGATGGAATCCACCACACCAACTGGCTTCTGAAAGGCAATGGGCCTTGCTCCATGAGGTACAAGTCAGTATTACGGTGAGCATCATTTCAATATTTAATCCATTTGAGTATGTTGTATCTTAGAATTCTCTAGATTTCATGTTATATGCTTGGATATTATGCCTTTGTCCTTGCTTCACCTTGGTGGTTGACATTGTGCAATAGTAAGTGGTCTTCCTTGGGGATGGGTTTGCTACTAGGAACTCCCTTGAAGAACCATCGTACCATTATCGACCATACTTACCACTTTCCATCACTATTTCCCCCCATTTCCTCATCTCTTGGGATTTTAGGGTGTACTGACCCAAGAAGGGGTTGTCCCTCATTATATGGGAAGAAAGGGGCTGAAGGCCCAGAGGGATTGATGATGGGTAAAAGATAAAATCCTATGTATGAGCCTTCTAGATGCTTCACCCAAGGATCAACCTATACAACAATGAAACACTTATTTGTAAGAGAAGGGGACCCACAATAAAATATGATTGAATAAGAATTATTAAAAGGTTAGTTGGAGTATAGGAGTTATTAATACAAGTCGAACTATCATGTCCATGAATATCTAGTGGTATGACATTACCATCATCTGGTCAACAAGTCAGGGTAATGGCTCTCAGTTGCATGGCTGAGAGAAAGGGGGTCTCATCACGAGCCAACCTTCTCATTTCCATTGGGTGTTTGTGGGTGACATTTTCATTATCTGGACATCGCACCAGGGCAATGGCCTTCAACCTTTCCTTAAAATTATGAAAGAGTAAAAGAATGGAAAATAATGGGCTTGGAAAAAGTGCATTGTAGACGAAGGTACCACACATCCTCTACAAAGGCACCCATGAATGAGACACTACGACCTATGTCATGAGCCCTATGCTCATTGAGTCTTGACCCTAACCACTTCACCCACTTTACATGGCTTAGAGAGGGATCTCTTGGAAACTCTCCTTGGCCTAGGGAAATATCTACCCAATATGACACCTCGTCAACCCTCCCATATTCAAGCTTGACAAGTGATATAATGTCTTTGAGAAATTAATTGTTTGATATAGTGATATTTGATGCACATGCATAGGTGGCTCATTTATTGATTGGATTCACTTATCATTATGTTATGACTTGAGATCCTTGGAGGGCGTGCTTATTTGTATTTGCATAACCTAGTTGGTGGAAAATTTTGGAAGAACAAACCTAGCTTGGGCTTCCATGGGGCTGCAAGCCCACAAGTTGGATGCCAAAGGTCCACATGCTGAATCACAACGACAAAGTACCGGAGACCTAGAATATGATGTGGAATACTTATCCCAACCCTCACATGCCAAACGATTTTCCCTAGAGGGGAAAAATGTCTTCTTTTTGAGCTTGATGTCATGTTTGGGGGGTYAGGGCATGGTGGTGAGGTGATATGCATTGGCACTTGGAAATTTTGAGGTGTTTGAGGCTTTGACCATGAAGGAATACATTTGTATGCTTGACACATGGCTTTGGGAAGCCTGACTACCCTCCTACATCACCAACAACCTTTTCCTAGTGCCGAAACATCCCCTAAAGGGGGGACGTCCATGTAAATTAGGGTTTTATTTGTGCAAAAGTGAAATTTTAAAGGAATTGTTTAATATTATTTTTTAAAAGTGGAAAGATTAGGTTTTTTGACCCCTAATATTGTGTTTTCCCTAATATTATGTGAACAAATTATGTTAGCAACATTTTGTATAAATAGAGATCCTAAGATCTCATTTTAAAGGATAACATAACTCTCCCATTGTGATAAGACTTGGTCTGAATTTTTTGCTACCTTTGACAAATGGTGTCTTTAATGCTCTTGTTCATGGTTATATTTGGTGAATGGTTGATGGAAGTCTAGCGCTAGCCTTGGAAGGCTTGTCTTTTTCTCTCATGGTGGATTGTCTTAGCATTTTCTTGAAATTGGTATGGTATTTTACTTTCATGCTATAATTTGTTTCAAGGTTATGGTGCTAGGAACTAAGTGGGAAGTATAAGGATTTACATCCCCACTCTAGTCTCCATAATTTTTATGCTTAAGATTGTTGATGTTGCAAGGGTTTGTTTGAGGAAGTAAGAGGATTTACAACCCTCATCTACAAACCCTAACTAGAGATACTTGCCTTGGGGAGTAAGAGGGTTTACACCCCCAAGGAGGTAGTACCTCTAGTTATTTTTTACTTGACTCCACTAGCCCTTGTTTAAAGGAACTAGTCACTTATCTATTGCATTGGAGATATAAAATCATTGCCTTGGGAAATGTGATTTTTGCAAGCTATAAATCACTCTCTTTTGAGAAGTTTTCCTTGAGCCCTTGGCTCTCTAGCCTCATTGAGGCGTCCTCTTTCTCCCAATACTTTTATTGCTGTTACAAACCCTAACCTACAGCCAATAGGGCAGATCTAAAATAGATAAACAACTAACCCTAAATCCTAAACTAACCCTAGACTACCTCTTAAATTTGGCCTACTAACTCTAATAAATAGGGCACACCTTTTAGAATAGTTGTTGGAATCTTTTGATGGCTTGATTTGCTGATATAATTGACTGAAAGATACAGCCACAAGGCTGCAAATTTCTGCAGAAAATACATGTCATAACAATCATCTCTTCTTGCCTCTTACGTGCCATTTTTAGCTCATATTTATTGCTAGTTTTAATGCTGATTTGTTTAACTAAGTTAGATCTTTATATGCTGATTTAGATATTGTTTTACTGCGGTCATAATTGCTGCATAATAGGGACATCAAGCTTAACTTGCTGATCCAACTAACACCATACATTGCAAGTGGGATTTTCTTGTGTCTCGTGCATGTACAATCATTCGAAGAAGTACTACATATTTGAGGCAACATTTGTTGGGTTTACAAGGCATCTCTTTTCCTGTTTCACTCCACTTAGACTTAACATCTAGGGGTTTCACTTTCATATCCATCCATATCCATCTCTTTCCCCCTAGGGTCACCGAGAACGCCTCCCTAGAGTGACCTAGTCACCCTTGAAGTGCGAGACCTACATCGAGGTGACATTGACCTACATCAAGGTGACATTGGGTGTAGTGTTACTTAGTTGTAGCACTTGCCTTTGTGGTTGGGTCTGACTTTTCCCAACCTACAACATGTGCCATAACAAGTCACACTTGTGGAATTTTGGTGTGAAATAGTGAAAACTATTGTTCACTCTTTTATGATTGCATGTATATGAAGACCATCTGCGACATTGCAGAAATATCAATGCCAATAGCATTACTAGACTGGTTGTTCATTAGGAACATTGTTTAATGCATGATCACTTGCAAGCATATACCATTTGAGTTTTATATCAAATTTTAGGAATGGATCTTAGTATTCCATCTAATAAGGGATCCATGATCATGTTTTGAATATTTTCCTCATTTTTAGCTTTGATCAATGAACATAGCAACCAACATTAAGTTTGGGTTATCTTGTGCATGAAAGCTGTTGATTCTTGAGTGCATTATTTGGTGTAAGAATGCTAGTTATATTGGTTGATTCTTGAGTGCATTAATTGGATTGGGAATATGCTTACAAGTCAATTACTTTTGAGAAATATCGATGTAGATTTGTTGATTATTCTTATGTTATGGTGATTTTGATTAATGTTTGTCAACATACCCTACACTTTTGATCATAAATTGTAAAATTGTAGATTTCACTATATGTGATACTTTTATTACAAGATATCTCTACTATACATATGGAAATGTGTTAAATGGATTGGAATATGTCCAACATTATTTCTTTTTATCATACATTTTACTTTGATTTATATCTAGAATGCTGCCATGTTAATGTTGTTCTTCGAGGAAGAGACACCCAAATCTTTCATTTCTTTATTGGAGAAATATTTAATTTATATTTTATTTAAGGAAATGTTATATATCGTTTACACACTCCTTTTATTCGATGAAAGAATAATCAGAAAATCCTATTTAAAATTGATTTGACTATAGTGGTAGGTGATTCTTTAGTAGAATTTAGGGAACTTAGATAACTATGGCGTGAGAGGAAAAGAAAAGGAAGAGGGGGTTGATGGATAAGCAAGAGGAAAAAGAAGAGGGGGAATAAAAAGAAGAGGAGTGGGAAAGAAAAAGAAGAAGAGGGATAGAAACGAGGAAGAAAAAGAGGAGTGGATGAGGGGAAGAGGAAGAGGGAGGAGGAGTGCAAGGAGAGGAAGAGGGAGAGAAATGAGGAATAAAAAGAGGAGGGGAAGAGGGAGGAGGATTGAAAGTAGAGGAAGAGAGAGAGAAAGAGAGTAATATAAACAAGAGGAGGGAGAGAAATAGGGGAAAAGAACAAGAAGAATGAGAGAATGGAGAGAAATAGGGGAATAAAGCAAGATGAAGGAGAGGAGGGAGATGAAGAGAGGAGGAATGAGAGAAAGGATAAGAGGGAGAGAATGAGAGGGAGAGGAAGAGGAAGAAAAACCAAAATCCCATCTCCCATATCCAAAACTCAAATCTCATTTAGTTTTAAATCTACAAATTTATAGAAATTTGGGAGAAAAGGAAGGAAATAACAAATCTCATCTTCAAAACCTAGATCCCATTCCTTCCTCCAAAACTCAAATCCCATCTTCATAATGACCTACCAGGTCTTCCCACAATATGACATCTTATATGTGATCTGCTGCTCATTTAACCCATAATGCGGTGTCCTAGGATATTCACAAAAGAATTCAGGCTTAATTCTGCCTCTTTGATGAACTCTAATCTCTTACTGTTGCACCAATCCGTAAGTACCTAAACATAAGGTGCTAAAACTTTTATCCTCTATGCGACTGATGGATTTGACTATAGCTTAACCAATTAAGCACTTTAATTGCTGGCCGTAGATCTTCCTTTCCAAATCACGATCAAAGGATGAGGCGATAATCAACCGAAGGGATGATCCAACATCTCTGTTTTAATTAGTCAGTGAGATGAACAACCCGCACTACTCCAACATGGTAGAGTGTTAACAATTTTCCACAACGTGCATAAATCCTGGTGCGACACATTTCCAAATCAGTGGGCAGTCTAGATATAAAGTGAAAAACCTCCCAATAATTAAAGTTTATGCAACTCCAATGTGCGCTTTCATTCTCCTCCATCGACCACATCTTCAGATCGACGATTTGATTTCTTCGTCATGCAAATTCCTTGTCTTGATTAAATCGACGACTCAGATTTTATCAACCACTGATTGGATGACTCCCACTCAATCCCAGGCTTAAACCTTATTAACCTTGATCTAACGACTATCTTCTCCTCACTTCTTGATCCAACGATCGACGATGAAACTCGCCCTCCAGGTTTTAATTTCGATCCAACAATTCTTAATTAAACCCCATAGGAATGAGATGGTTCCTATAGATTTACACTGTAGTTTTGTCAACGATTAAGGATAGCTGATCCTTACCAATGATCAATGATCAAAGATCACTATTTATTGAAGGAATTCTTCACTGGTGGAAGGGTTTCAATCCCAATCTCCTCAACTTATGTGTGGCTCTCTCTCCTGAGCTTTGATTAACCTACAACCAAACCCAAGGTATGAAATTCAATTGTTATACCTATCTATAGGGGTTTCCAATACATATCTTCACAGAGACATAACATTCATGATGATAGAGGTTCTCAACACACATAATGAAAAAAAAATTCCTCAATGATACTCGAAACAAAGTATTCCTTTCCTTAATTATACATACACTATACATATGGTTTACATAAGGCTCTTCAATGACTTCCCTGATCTAGATCACAATCAATAGGTCTTTCTTGTGTTTCTCTAGCCTAATTCACATTTGTTTGGACATACACTCTTCCTTGCCTAATTTCCACTCAACTGGCCACCACTCTTGGCCTGTTCCTACATTCATTTGGTCACCATCTATTTGGCCTAATCTACATTTGTTTGGCCACATTATTTTGGCATGATTTCTTCCCCAATGGTCACCTCTAATGCCTTCAAGGCTTATGTAGTAACTGTCTTATGTGACCGAGTTGTACTCTTAACTCAATTATTTCTTTGTCAAGCTCCCCTTGACTCATATTCTTCCTTTTTTTTTTGTTTGTTAATTTGTGCGAGACCTGTTGGCTATGCGATTAACATGTGGCTTGAAAAACCGCGACTCAGGGGCATCTAAGCCGTCAAAATCACCCGGGGATCACACCCGGCCTGAGCCACACCAACCCTTAACATGGTTGGATTTTTTGTCCCCGTAGGTTTCGAACCGGTGACTTTAACATCACGGAGTGGCTTAACAACACACTCCGTCACCGATTGTCCTACACCTCGGGGACGACTCATATTCTTCCTTATTCCATCTTCTTTGGCATATTTCTCTCCTCGGATGTGGCTTCTCTCTAAACCTATGAAATGACCACCAGTATCCATTGTCTCCATATCCTTTGTGAACTTTATCTTGTCCACTTGTAAATTGTAGTCAAGCCTTTGTCACAATATCTCTCCACAGCCTGCTACCCAATACCTTACTAATATTCTCCTAGCCTAGTCTTCTGGTATTCTTTTGGTTCTATCTTATAAGCTCTTGAGCAAACTCTGCGCCTCTTGGCTTCTTCAGTTTCTACTTCCCTTCGAGAACATGCACTTGTCCTCTGTTGTTCCAACCTTAGCTGGAATTTATTCAAGGTTCTTTGCCACTACTTCCTTTCTCTTTTCTCTAAGAGATCACATTCTCTTCTTCATTCAATAACATCAATGGTTCTCTACTATATCTCTCCTAGCTGTCATAACTTCTACCAATCCTTTCCTTTGCTGCTTCAACCTGCAACATAAATATTAAACCAGAGTTAACATCAAAGCCAATAAATTTCTATCTTCAATATATTCACATGATCTTTCCTATTCACTCCTTTCACTTGAATGGACAAATCTATGTTATAATGCTTCTACAACCTTCTCATGCACTCCTCTGTACATTCTTCTTAACTCTATCCTCTGCCTGCAATATCCTATGGAAACCTCATCTCCAATCTTCTCTCAAAGTAGAAGATTGTCTTTGTACCTTGTCTTTGCAACCATCAATTGAGAAAATAATTTTCTTTGATACCACTTGATAGCAACCTACCAGGTATTCCCACAATATGGAAGCTTATATGTGATCTGCTTCTCATTTAACCCACAATGGGGTGTCCTAAGATCTTCAAAAAAGAATTCGAGCTTAATTATTCCTCTTTTGATGAACTCTAATATCTTGATGTTGCACCAGTTTGTAAGCACCTAAACCAAAGGTGCTAAACCTTTTCTCCTCTATGCGACTGGTGACTGTGACCGTATCTTAACAAATTAAGCACTTTAATTCCTAGTCGTAGATATTCCTTTCCAAATCGTGATCAAAGGTTGAGGCGATCATCAACCAAAGGGATGATACAACAACTCTGTTTTAATCAGTTGGTGAGATGAACGACCCACGCTACTCCAACATGGTAGCGTGTTAACACTTTTCCACAATGCTCGTAAATCCTGGTGTGACACGTTGCCAAATCAATGGACGATCCGATTTCTTCGTCATGCAAATTCCTTGTCCCGATCAAATCGACGACTCAGATTTTATCAACCATCGATTGGATGTATCCCACTCAATTTCGGGCTTAAACCTTATTAACCCTGATCTAAAAACTATCTTCTCCTCGCTTATTGATCCAACGATTAACGATGAAGATCGTCCTCCAGGTTTGAATTTTGATCCAATGGTTCTTAATTAAACCTTATAGGAATCAGATGGTTCCTATAGCTTTACACTACAATTTTGTCAACAATTAAGGATCGCTGATCCTTACCAGTGATCAACGATAAACGATCACTATTTATCAAAGGAATTCTTTGCTGGTGGAAGGGTTTCAATCCTGATCTCCTCAACTCCTACGTGGCTCTTTCTCCTAAGCTTAGATTAACCTGCAACCAAACCCAAGGTCTACAATTCAACCATTATACCTATCTATAGGGGTTTCCAATACCTATCTTCACAGAGACATAACATTCATGATGACATAGGTTCTCAACACACATAATGAAAAAAACTTCCTCAATGATACTCAAAATAGAGTATTCCTTTCCTTAATCATACATACATTGTACACAGGGTTTACATAAGGCTCTTCAATACCTTATCTGACCTAGATCACAATCAATAGGTCTTTCTTTTGTTTCTTTGGCCTAATTCACATTTGTTTGGCCATACTCTCTTCCTGGCCTAATTTCCACTCAATTGGCCACCACTCTTGGCCTGTTCCTACATTCATTTGGCCACCATATATTTGGCCTAATATACATTCATTTTTCCACACTATTCTGGCCCGATTTCTTCCCTAATGGACACCTTTAACGCCTTCAAGGATCACAACATTTGCACAAAAGGATTATGAACATAATTAGTTCAGATCCAAAAAATTCTCAACAACTCCTAAGGATCCTCACAGATCCACAAAACCCTCAAGAGGATCCACAAAATCCTCACACTCAACTCCCATATTTAGGATTCTCAAATCCTTATGAGATCTAACTAACCCTAGACCTATCTAACAAACCAACTCTCTCATGTTCTCACACATTCGAGAACATTTACAAATCAATTCCTTACTTTCATAAATCAATTCCTATCCTATGTCTCTCTTCTAGAAATTACTTAAAACATAGGAAATTACAATAAATCAACTGTTATGGAACACAATCCCTAGTAAATGAAAGACTCCCTAGGTCTCTACCAAATGCACAAGATTTGGAGGTAGGATGCTTCTGCATCACATATCCAAAACCAAATCCCATTTTGTTTTAAACCTACAAAAAAAACCCATGGGTAAATGAAAAAAAGCTTACCTGTGAATCCAAGAGATCTGGTGATGCCTAAAAAATATCTTTCTTGTTCCTATTGAGTGACCCCGCAAATCCATTTTATCTTTAAGAATCTCTTCCCCACACCCTCATGTAAAAATGAAATGAGGGACCCCCTCTTTTCAGCTTATATGGGAAATGTATAGTGAGCTCGACACAAAGATTGATTTTGTGTTTCTTTTTTTGTTGAGTTTTATGTTGCGTTAGCATCATCTTTGCATCCATTTTCCTGACACTAAGAAAAATCATGTGTCAAGTTGCATTATTTATGCATCACCACCACATTGTTTTTGCATTGTCTTTGCTTTGTCATAGCATTGTATAAGTGTCATGTAGTATGATGCTAATGCAAATAACATGTTTCCCTGTGTCATTGTGTGTCGCTATAACAATATGTTTGCATCAAATTTACCATCGATAACTATAATGAAAAATTAATCAATGCTATTATATTTATTGTAATTATAATAGTTATTCAAATTTATAATTATTGTATATAATATTTAAAACTATTATTATTATTATTTTAAAACTATTACTATTATAAGTATTATAATTATAATTTAGGGGTGGTAGCTACAAAGGGAGTCATCATGGACTCTAAGGGAAGCCAATAAATTAAATATGCTTAGGGGTTTGGGCTACCATGAAAAATGAAGATGAGGCATTAGCCCTATACAAATGCTTCTTTCTCCTTCAATCCCAAAGGGTTCATGTGGCGATAGTCACATGGGAGTCTATCTTCACTCTGAGAGAAAATATAAATGAATCCATCCTCAAGAGGAAAAACCATTTACACTCCAACTACTTGGAAAGTAATTCAAGGATGAAAGAATTGATAGTTATGAATAAATTATATTTCACTATTATACTCCTTTACTCCCTTGTGTAAATTGTAATTAGGTGCATGGTGTGTAGTCTAGCGAGAAATGTGGGTTAGTAATGAGGGAAAAATGTAATTCATTGCGTCTGTCAAGGTTGTGTCTCTTCCTTGTTTTGGTTCTAGATGGTTCGATTATGTAACAAAATGCTCAGGTGTATCCTTAGTGAGTTGGTTGAGTTAAACAAATGAATGAGCTCAATGTTAGAAGAAAAACTCCTATTAGTACCACCCAACGAATGGAATATCATTGGAAAGGTATTGATGAGTACTTAGATGACATCAAGTTATAAATATGATTTGATGTTTCCACCTACTTATTCATCCACTCAAAAACCTTGTTAGATAAGATGCCCGAATCACACCCTCGAAATTGGTTCAGAGACTTTTGATAACTCTAAGTTAGTCATTCGATCTTGGAATGGGGTAAATGATCTGCCATTTGAAAGGCTGAGGTAAGATATATCTTGGAAACTCTGAGTTCATGCTTAAGTTCCCAATACCATCACTTTTTAAACTGTGAGCCTCTACCACCGAACTATTACCCTAAAACTATTCCTAATCTTGTGAAATTTTGTTCTTAATAAACAAGGGTAAAAAATAAGCATACCATTGGAAAGGTATTTAAAAAAATTACAATATTAACATGCCCTGTTTTCTGTAATATGCCAGATATAAAAAGTATGCAGAAAAAAAATAAAATGCTAGAAATGGCAGATAAACAACAATATAACCAGAACAACACCACAATAACACTGAAATGATATCAAAATAACACCAGAAAGGGCACTTTGATTCTGAGAGCAATGTTCACTTGCCTCTTCGAGGGGGCAACCTCCAGTCGAGCAGAGCTCTATTACAATAACATCCAAGCTAGGGTTCTCATACCCTCAACTCCTATTTATACTAAATATGTCTATCAAAAGAACCATCTAGAAGAAGATCCTTCTAGAAGTGGAAGCTTCTATTAGGTCTTCTTACATTCGACTTATTCTACCTTATTGAAAGGCCTTATTAATATTGACCTTTATTACATCCGAATATATTGTTCTACCTGTGTGAGGGGTTAGGTCCCTAACATGTCCTCCCCTTTAAAACAACCTTGTACTCAAGGCTTGAGATGTGGAAATTGTTGTAGAATGGTAGTTGGTTCCCAAGTGACATCTGCTGGAGTTGTATCTTTCCACTGGACCAACACTTTCTTTATGGTTCGTTGATGCAGGTGACACTCACGTTGGTCCAAAACTGCTTGTGGTTGTAGCCAAATGGATCCTTCTTCGTCCAACTTGGGAATATTGGTTTGAGTTTGGCACTTAGTTGCAATCACCTTCTTTAAGCATGAAACATTAAAAACATGATGTAGCTTAGAATGACTGGGCGAATATAACTGATAGGCCACTTGTCACACATGCTTGAGAATGGTATAAGGACCATAAAATTTGGGTTCCATCTTCTGACAGTGGTCAACCTTGAGGGAATTTTTCTTGTAAGGTTGCAGTCAAAGAAAAACCTGATCCCCTTCTACAAATTGAAGTTCAGAGTGACCTTAATCTGCTTGTTGCTTCATGCAATTTTGGGCCATTACCAAATTCTCTTTGAGGGTACGAAGAATAGCCTCTCTAACTGTAAGCGTTTGGTCAACTGCCTGGACCTTCGAGACACTTGGTAAATATGAGAGAACTGAAGGCGGATTTTGTCCATATACAACTTCAAAAAGAGTCATGCAGGTAGCTGTATGGTATGAAGTGTTGTACCACCATTCAGCTAGGGGTAACCATTGAGCCCACCGATTTTTCTTTTCTGATGCAAAACACCTCAAATATGTTTCCAAACACTTGTTGACAAATTCAGTTTGACCATAAGTTTGGGGATGATAAGTTGTGCTAAGATGCAATTGGGTGCCTTGTAGCTTGAACATTTCTTGCCAAAAATTGCTGGTGAAAGTTGGGTCACGAAAAAAAACAAGAGAATGTGACATGCCATGAAGCTTGAAGACCCGATCCATGAAAATTTAAGCCACAATGGATGCTATGAATGGGTGTTGAAGAGTAGAGAAACAAGCATACTTGGAAAGGTGATCAACTACCACCACGATGACTGATTTATTTCCCGATTTAGGTAATCTTGTAATAAAATCCATAGAGATATCCCTCCAGATAGCAGGTGGAATCGGAAGTGGTTGTAGGGTGCCAGGAGATTTGTCTGTTTCACCCTTGTTGTGTTGACACACATCACATTCAGCTACAAAATTATGAACGTCTTGTTTCATACCATCCCAGAAAAAAGAACATTTGACCCTGTTATAGGTTTTGGTAAACCTGGAGTGCCCAGCTGTAGGTGTAGCATGAAGCTCAGAAAGTACCATGGATTTAATTTTTGACTGTTTACTTAAATACAAATGGCCTTTGTATCGAAGCTCATCATGGAGCCAAGAGTACCTTGGGGAAACTGGAGAATTGGTCTGCAATTGTTGTATCAGATGCAAACTTTTGGGATCGTGTAACCATTCCTGACCAATGGGTTGGAGCCAATCTAGTACAATGAAGGAGAGAGAAAAAATGGATCCTTCATCTTCATATTTTTGGGAAAGTGCATCTGCAACCACATTGTCTTTTCCTTTCTTGTAAATGATCTCATAATCATATCCAAAGAGCTTGGTCATCCATTTTTGTTGCTCTGGGGAGGAAATGCGTTGTTCCAAAAAATACTTGAGGCTTTGATGATCTGTCTTAATTTGGAAGAGTTGTCCCAATAGATAAGGGCACTAGAGATCAAGGACATGCAGAATAGCCAACATTTCCTTTTCATAGATTGATTTGCCCAAATTTCGTTCAGACAATTTTTTGCTGGTAAAGGCCAAAGGCCGACCCTCTTGCATAAGGACAACGTCAATTCCTTTCCCTGAAGCATCACATTCCAAGACAAAGGTCTTTGTGAAATCAGGAAGGGCCAGGACTGGATTGGTGCACATGGCTATCTTTAAGGTTTGAAAAGCCTAAGCAACCACTGAAGTCCAAGTGAAAGAATTATTTTTAAGGAGTGCAGTGAGAGGTGCCGCAATCTTTCCATAATTATTAACAAACTTGCGATAATACCCCGTTAAGCCCAGAAATCCACGCAAGATTTTGAGAGTCTTTGGGTGAGGCAAATCTTGCATAGCTTCAATATTTTTAGGATCCACCCTGATGCCCTCCTTGCCAACAAGATGACCCAAGTAATCGACTTTTGAGGCGCCAAAAGCACATTTAGATTGTTTCAGGAAAAGTTGGTGCTGAGAGAGTAGATGGAGAACTTGATCCACATGAGCAAGATGGTTTGTCTAGGTTTTTCTATAGATGAGGATATCATCAAATAAAACTAAGACAAAATGATGGAGAAAAGGATGGAAGACATGATTCATGAGGCTTTGGAAGGTGGAGGGGGCATTACACAAGCCAAAGGGCATGACCAAAAACTCATAGTGGCCTTCATGAGTTATAAAGGTAGTCTTAGGAATGTTTGCCTCTTTCATACGGATATGGTGGTAGCCAGAATGAAGATCAAGTTTAGTAAAGAATTGGGCACCACTCAATTCATCCAAGAGGTCATCAATGGAAGGAATGTGAAATTTATCTTTAATGGTGAGTTTTTTGAGGGCGCAGAAGTCAGGACACATGCTCCAAGAACCTTCTTTATTCAGGACCATGACCACAGGAGAAGAGTAGGGGCTCATACTAGGGCAGATAACATCTGTGTTAAGCAGTTCTTGAACCATTTTCTCAATTTCATTTTTTTGGGAAAAGGGGTGACGATAGGGACAGATATTGGGAGGAAGGCTTCCTTGTACAAGGGGAATGGAATGATCATGAACACCACGGGAAGGAGGGAGTCCTTGGGGAGTGTAAAATACCACTTGATGTTTAGAGAGGATGGATTGGAGGTCTTGCGACACATAGGGTGTATCAACTGCTTGTATGGCATGGAGTTGGGAAATAATGCCAGAATGACCTTTTTGAGCATCTTTTCCATGTGATGGGAACTAATAATCTCAGGTGAAATGACAATGATGCCTTGGAACTTATATGGTTGGCCCTCCTGGTTGAATTGCATGGTTAATTCCTTAAAATCCATGAGAATGGGACCCAAAGTCCTTAGCCAGTCTGCATCCAACATAATGTCACAACCGCCCATGTCGATAGCAAACATATGATATTTCAGGTGGTAGTCACCAATTTGGAGACACACATTTTCACAACGCCCTCCACATTTCATGGATCTGCCATTAGCAATCATGATTTGGAAATTATTGACTGCATGGATATAATAATGAGTTTCTTGGGCAATGCGGCGATGAATAAAATTATTGGTGCTTCCACTATCAACAAGAATAATGACCTTCCTATGCTTGATGTAACCAATTGTCTTAAGGGTTTGGGGAACAGAGAAGCCAGTGAGAGCATTTAGGGAATGACCAGTTCTACTTCAGGAGGGTCTGAAGGAGGGGTTATGTCAGTGGGTTCAGGTGACTCAGACGCAAGGGGAGTTTCAACATCCTCTTCCGAAATATCCTCCGAGATGGCCATAAAAAGATTCTGTTCCTTACACTTGTGGCCCAAAAAATATTTTTCATCACAATTATAACAAAGGCCTTTGAGTTGGCATTCAACCATTTCAGACCTGGTCAATTTTTGGATCTTTAGTGGAGCATAAGAAGTAGTGGGATTTACTGGTTTAGTGCGAGGAATAAAGGAGGATTTCTGGTTTTGAGAAGAGACAACCTGTTGTGTTTCCTTAGCTATTTTAGTAGCCTCCACCCAAATCTAAGGATGAGCCATGAGGACATGGACACAAATCTCATCCTTGAGGCCATTGATAAAACATTCTTGGAAAAAAGCATCAGACATGCCCTCTGTATGAAAAGCCAATCGCTCAAAAGAAACTATAAATTCTTCCACTGTTCCAGATTGTTTCAACATTGTCAAACAAACTAAATGGTTGGTGTTAATGTCAAAGCGTTCATAAATCTCTACCACAAAGTGTGTCCAAGCAACATACCTTTGACGGGTAGTTTTTCTCCATTGCCACCATTGCCAATGTTCTTGATCTAGATGGAGAACACCATACTAGAGTTTGGCCAAATCACCTGTAATGCCGTACAAAGAGAAATAATGTTCCATTTGAGTTACCCAACTAGTGGGGTCTGAGCCATCAAATTTGGTCACATCCACCTGCGAAAGGCGTAGGTCACGCTGAAAGTGATGTGGCTGAATATTATGGGAATGAGAGAAAGTTTTAGCTTCAGTATGCAAAGGTGGGTCAGATAAAGGGGGAATCTGTAGGGATATGCAGCTTGGTGCAGATCATTGAAACGACAGATTCAAGCTGGGTAGTCATGTCTTGTTTGAGGTCTTCTTTGAGTTCGGTGATTGATGTGGCAATGGAGGAATGCATTTTTTTATTGACGGTGAAAATATTGGCACTGAGTTGTCTCACTTCTTGTTGGGTCTCTGTGAAATTAGATTGCAAGGTATTGAAGTGAGCTTCCAAGTCCTGGATACGGGTATGGGCCACGATGATGAGGGAACCAAAAAGGGGAGGGTGGGGTCAATTTTTTTTTCTTCTGAAAAATGATAGGTATGAATGTGATAAGGGCGAAGAGATAAATGCAATGGAATAAGTCTCAAATAATGGTGCAAAAATTTCTAGACTTTTTTTTACACCTGCGGAGTTATACTCTGGTCTGAAGAATAATGCAGTGATGAAATTCCCAAATGCTTAACTAAGAAGAAATGTGTAGTGATTTGGCAACTCGAACATAGTGCACGACAATAGATCTTGTCTGTTTTATGTTTTTTTTTCGTCCCCAAGGGTTAGGTATTCAAGGGTTCTACAGACAAGGGTTTGCCCTGTGCTATAGCTCTCTGATATACGTGCAAGATACAACAATAGTACTTAGCCCAATATCTTGGGGCACCAACTAAGGAGGCTAGATCGTGCCCTTAGCCGTAGTACCTGACTACCCAGGTACTAGAGAGTATCTTCCCGAGTGTTGTTCTCGGTGACACTATAGCAGTCATGTGATCGATCGATTTATCTAAAGAGGGATTTAGGAAATCTAGGCCGATCCGTATACAGGTGTTGTCTGATGCGCTACCACTTGAAGGGGTACAAACAAGGGTTACAAGGGTGGACAACAAATGTGCGCTTAAGTACCACTTGTATTTCCTGCGTGTATGAATCCCTCAACCATGGGTTTATGCACATAATGACATATCTCTGTAGCTTAAAGACATCAGAATACATCTCTACCCTGAAAAAAATTAACCCACAATTTTCTGCCGAGGAAAGTGCTCTGATACCACTTGTAATATTCCAGATATAAAAAGTATGCAGAACAAAAATAAAATGCTATAAATGGCAGATAAACAACAATATAACCAGAACAACACCATAATAACACTGAAACGAACTTTTGGACATCATCAATCCCTGAAGTCTAAGAAGGGATGAACAAGAATCTAGAGGACGATTGACAATTTCTTAAGGGAAAGCTGGAAGACTGAGATAATAAACTTATTCTTAAGGTATTCAACCTACCTGAATTATAATAGAAAGCTTCACCCTAGAGAAAACGTAAGACAAGAGACATGTTCCCCAACCGTATCCTTAGTGACATAACAAGGTAAAGTAATCAGAGGGAGTTGGACAACCTTGTCACAAGTATCTTGCTTCAGGCAAGAAACGTCCTCACCCTTATCAATATCTAAGCATAAAAGTGGTTGATAATATTCTTCATAGAATAAATCCAAGTGCTCAAAGGAATACTCATCAAAATCCTTAAGGTATGACCGGAAGCCATCAAGATAACATGGAACTAGGTCACCCTTGGGTGTCTGGAAAACATATGTAACTACATCATCTCCTTGTTGCCAAATGTCAAAATTAGTAGTAACCTCATATGATAGCTGTAAAGGAAACATTTGGAAATGACCCTCAATGTCATAATTGGGATCCCCATCATACCCAATCACATCCCATTTACGTTTCCTGACATGTATGAACTCATTAATGTTATCAACCATGTCATTACCTTTATCATAACACGAAGGGATTAAAACATGCAGGGGCTCCTCTAACACTTTTTCACTTTCCAAATCACAAAACAAAACATCTTCAAAATCTTGGAAAGGGAAACAACTTACCGTATTCATTTCTTCCTGTGTAGGAGTGTCGAAGACTTGGATGAATTCATCAAATGGAAGAGAGAGGATCAGTGCCTTGTCCTCATGAATTTACCCTACATCTTCAACTTCATAATACAGAGGGTCTAGCTCATCCAAGGATTCCCTTTCTTCTTCACCTTCTGAATCATAGAATTCGGTATCATAAAAAACCTGAAAAGCAAAGTGACTAACCTCATCCTCTTCTTCTTTTGTAGGAGGAATATGATTTTAGATGGCTTCATTAGAGGGAGGAACACACATTAATACTTCATCATTATGTTTGATATCTTCTGCCTCTTGCTCCAACCAAGTCCTCATTATCCTCGGTAGAAGCATGAGTAAATTATTTCTCTTCCTCATGGGATTGGTAACCTTCATTAGGATCCCTCTCCTTAACCTCTTGTTGGTCAATGACTTGTTCCCATCTTTCATGGAATTTACTAACAAATATCTCAAGGGAAGCTAATGTCTATAGACTAAGAGTATTTGGGGTATCTTTGGGGTCATCAACTTTGATTTCTAGAGTAAAGAGGTGTTCTCCCTTGAACAAGAAGATATTCGCCTCAATTTGTATAGCCATGTGATAAGGATCTTGGATTGTTCTTGGCCCTTTTTCACTGAGAATAAACCCTAATTTCACTAAGAGTGCATTGGTATAGAGATAAACAAGGTACTTGTCTTCAAGATGATGTCTTCTAGGAATTTGTTGTTGCAAATTCTCAAACCTCGTATGGAATTATTTAACAGTCTCGTTCTTAGTTTGTTTCATGTAATCGAGTATTTTTATTAGCATGTGGATATCTTCTAATTTGATACCCCATTTCTCAAGAAAGGTTTCTTCTAACTGGTCCATAGATGTGATGCTAGCATCATGGAGATCATCGTACCATTTCCTAGCATTTCCATGAAGAGTGGAAAATAAAAGTTTCATTGCCAAATCTTCAACATCATGATTGATAGGGTGGAGTTGAAAGAAAGCCCAAAAATTATCCATGTGATCTTTGGCCCTAACCTCATCATTACTAGTGAATATAGGGAGCCAATTTTCATACCTCGAAGGCATTTGTCGAGGGTAACCTGAAATTTCACTCATATCCAAGGGTTTAAAATTACCCAGGTCCCATTGAGAAGCCATGATTGGCTTTGTTATTAGTGGAGTTGCCAAATAATATTTCTAGGGATCATCAAAGGGAAAAGAAGGAATCACCGTCAATGGAGTCACCAGGTAATCTTCGTGAAGTAAAGGCTTTGGACAAAAGGCTGACCGAAAGAGTGTCATACAAGGAAATTTGACTCGATGTTCCCCAAAAACGAGGCCAAAAATGTTATCGTGCAATCTATACTTTCCCAAAGCCTAAAGGAAAGTAGGCTTAGATTGACGTAAAACTGAGGTAGTCCTATCACTATCACCCCAATAGGGTACCTCTTTATCTTTAGGAGAAGGATAAATCCACTCCAAGGGAGATGTCCCAAGACCTAGGGGGCTTGAGGAAAGGGAAAAGGTAAGGCTAACGCCCCCTCCCTCCTCTCTAGGTCACTCAAAAAAGACTTAAGTCTTGTTGGATGAAGCAAAGGAGAATAAAGTGTACCTGCCCCTTACCAATACAACAACAAAAGTTATGACAACAACAAGTGATGATGAATGCTTCAACAAGACTTCAATTTTACAGAGATGACTTCTACCAATCAGTTTATGAAGCAAGTGATGAACATATAGAAGCAATAATTAATTAATGACATTTGTAATAACATCCAGAAAATTCACTTGAACAGACAATATAACAAGATAATGTGAAGTCCTAAAATGATAACCTCTGTCTCATACAATTTCTATATATATGTCAATTAGTAAATAAACTCCAACATGCTACCAATGATAACTATAGCAACAACAAAATAAAGTAATGACAACAATATTAAAATCTTCAGAAAAGTATTTAGAAAGGAAATTTGATGCACACTTTAGTCTTGGTTGATTCTACCTTGCCTTATACAATTTCTGGATTGATTTAAGTGGTCAAACAAGTTTGGATAGGCTGCAAAATGATGGCTGTAGCAGTGATTATAACAACAAAAACTTAGTGGTTAGTATTCCTAGACTAGGTTAGCAAGTTAGTTTAGGTTAGTAGGGTATCAGGTAGAGAGATTGAGTTTGAAGTTTGATGATTCTTTTCGAGAAACAAGGGTTGAAGACTAGTGCCTTTTAGGGGTAAATGGAGTCAATATGGGCAGCTCCTTCTAAGGATGCAAATTAATGATGATACACAAAATTCTAAGAGGGAAAAAGTCTAGGAGGAGTAGCAACTTAAGTCCTCCTAAATTTTGAACTCAAGAGACAAAGTGCTAGGGTGTAGGAACTTCTAGGCCCTCACGCCTTGCTCTCCCTAGCCTTTCTATGGAGTATAAATTATGCAACAACAACCAAATGCAAACCTCTAGAGTGCTAGCAATTTAGGGCTCTAGGGTTTCACTAGTTACTAGATCAGTTTGGTGAAAGCTTGGCAAATAAAAAGTAAGAAATTAGGAACTTAAGTTTCTTACTTCAAGCATTAAATACACCATGCAATTTCATAATCTTGTATGAGCAAATAAATCCATACCTTAAACCATTCAATAGATGACAGACAAAATGCAGATTCTACTTACTTGCACCAAGAATAATCATGAGTATACCATGCAAGATCACCATAAAACTCGAAAAATGGATCCAAGTTGAAAATACAAGCCTTAAACAAGAGTGGCGCCTCACAATTTCATCCAATAACCCTAATAGGGTGCAAATTTAAGACCTCTTGTCTCCAAGGACAAGTTGTGATGAAAATGAATGTGACTTTCTGCTTATCTATACAAAATGTTTCCTAAAATTAATTTCATTTCATAATTACTGGGCCGACCTGGCCTATTTTTTACACAAATCGAATCTGGACAAAATAAAATTAATTTGCATCTAAGAATCACTCTAGGGGTGACATTATGCCCCTCTAGGGTGACATTGATCCCTAATTATGGAACACTGGGTAGGGAAGGTAAAATGTTGGGCCTCTAAAGGCCTGAAACCTTGCCCACATGTGCCAATGCCTCATAAATTCCATCCAGGATGACAAGACTAGTTATGGATGATGTCTAGGGTATCCATGATGACGTCCAAGGCCCTCAAGGGATAATTCCCATGTGGGATGAGCAAGATCCCCTGGGTCTAGGTCTGTCAAGGTGCCTCCAAAGGCAACGTCCTGATTTCTCCCAGTGCAAGTTTTCAATCCTTGTCATGCCCTTTGGCTGGAATCTCAACATCCATAGGTGGGATTTGAGCCCTATGAAGGTTTGAGCTAATCATTTTCTCATGTGCACCTGTCCACCGAGAAAGTTCTTGCAACAACAACAAGTATTCCCTTTAGGGGGTTCATAAGTCACATGGATCATATCATGTAAATCACATCCAATAATTAAATTACCCAAACATGTGCATCGAAACCCATTTAACCCAAACAAATGCTGAAAGATGTTATGCAATTTGACAAGTTAGGTTTGGAGAAGGTCTCAGGGTGTCCTATTGGGATAACCTATCTTAAGTTTGGGGTGTTTCCTAGGTGGGATCTAGTCAGAGTCATGTAAGTGTATGAGGTGGCATAAGGTAAATATTTGGGCATGGGGTGCATGTAACAACAGGAAAATGTAAAGTCTTACATGTGGGTACCTTTGTAGAGGGTGAGTTGCACCTTGTCATAAATGCAATTGTTTCCTAGCGCATTCATTGCCTTTTAATCTTAGCTTTATTTCTTTCAATCTTTTTCTCTTGTGCTTTAAGAAAATAGTTGAGGGCCACTGTCTTGGCTTGATGACCAGAGGTAAAAACGTTATCCACAAACATTTCACGGAAATGAGAAGGTTCGCTCGTGATGAGACCCCCTTTCTCTGGGCTATGCCACCAAGAGCCATTACCTTGGCTTGGTGACTAGATAGGTGGTAGTGTCATACCGCTACATGCCCATGGTCGTAATAGGTCAGCTTGTGATGTGACCTCCTATCCATCAACTAATACCTTGAGTGTTTATGTTATCTTATGGGTCCCCTTTTCTTATTGAGAAGATTTTTATTGCTTTCTCGGGGATCCTTGGGCAAAACATCTTAAAGGTTTCAACATTGGATTTTAACTCTTGCCAACTACTTTTATTATCTGGGCCTTTAGCCCCTTCTTCCCACGAGGTAAGGTACAACCCTTCATAGTCTAGCCAATCCCAATGCCCAAACAAGGATATGGGAGATGAAAGGAATAAAGATGGAAAGTAGTAAGTATAGAGGGAACGAACGATGATGTTTCACAGTTCCACCCAATAGAAACCCATCCTAAAGGGAAATCAACTTACTAGGGAACCATGTCACCCTTCCAGGTATGAACGAGGAAAAGAATATAAATTCCAAGCAACCATTATGAAATTGAAGAAGGATTCAATACAACATATTCAAGTGCTTCAAAAATCAGAGTGATACATACCATGATACCCAGACTCATTAGCTCATGGAGAAAGACTCACCGCTACTTCAGGACAAGGCTGGTGGGATGGATACTACTGCTAGTGATAAGTGGACTACACTAAAGAAAAGAGGGTCCCTTCAGGGCCATGCTCAGATCGTTCGACTCTCAGTACTCCATTTTTAGGATCTGTGGGCCTTGAGACATGATCTCCTTAGTTATCCGTCGACTAGGGGATAACATGAACTACAGTTGAAATTGTGTGAATGTGGGAAGAATCATGAAAAGAAAAATGAACAACTCATTGAGCTAGTCTTGATGAACTTGAGAACACCATTCGAGGTGTTTGTTTTGAATTTCCACACCAACTAGCATGCACACAAGGAAGATGGTAAGGATTACACCTTTGAAGCTTTATATAGCCTTTTGATCACTAATCAACACATATTCCTTGAATAAGGCAAGCTTGGTGGTAAACATAAATCCCACTTTATCAAGGGAAAGGGAAAGTCGAATCATAGGGAAAAAGGACGATTTGATACCCCTACTATAGTGTCCCTGATCTAGAACCCTTTGTAATTGTACATATAGGCTGGTGAGCCAAGGACACTTGATTTTGGTGTTGCGCGCATTAGGGTAGTGTGCGGAAAAGTGTTAACAAAGACAAGGTGGGAACAGTCTATGTGTTTCCCACACCTGGGCAAGCGTGCACATTGTGCGCACCATATTGCAATGTTGTGTGCACTAAGCATTAGTTGTAGGTCTCAGAGACTTCTTGTCCGACCTGTTGCTGGTAACCTTGGGAAGAGAAGTGGGGTAGCCGAAGGACTGGTGAGCAGAGAAGGGGATGAATTCCTTGGGTGTGATAGGTGTGTGGGGAATGAGGCATTATGGGCTAGTTACAATTGTGGGCACTTAGGACTGGGAAATTCTGTTGAGTTTCAGACTATAGCTTGTCACTAGGAACCTTTTTTTCCCCAGTGGAGTTGAGCCCCAACTCGAGGGTGACCTGTTGTTGAAATATTATGAGAAACAACATCTATGGATGAGAGGAACGTCTAAGTCAAGGCTGTAGTTGGTGAATTTGATAAAAAGATAAGTTTTCTTTATGCACTTGTCTTGTTTACTATGTACATTTTTGATTACGTTTTCCATGGGTTAAATTCTTGTATGTGTTGCATATAACTATTTTCTTTTATTTTGTTAATTGTGGCATGTTCATGTAAGTATGGTGTTTTCAGCCTTTAATTGTAGTTGCACATGATTATGTCAATTGATGGTAACCTTTCCCGTTAAGTTTAACCTTGTGTTTTGGTTACGAGTCATCAAGGAGAGGGTTGAGTAGTCGGGTGTGTAGGATTGTAGTCTGTGTTCTTCAAAAGGTTGGAACTTGTGTGTGCGATTAAGGAATTAGACCCCATGTGAAATATTAACAGAAGTGGCACATGACGCCAAGGTGGTTGTGCGCACAACTGTACTGTGTGGTCAATATGCTGGTGCATGTAGTCATTTGATTTAATTTCGTTGCTTAAGATTGTATTAAAAGAAATTGTTGCTTCCACCGTTATAAGTTGTGTGGTGCGACTCAATTGGGATGAGAACATATCTCAAGTGATATTGCATGGACTAGTGTGAAAAGTAGTAACCACACAATGGAATTTTAGAGTAGCATTTCTTAGTAATATGTCGGGGTTGTTACAATTTTGTATCAGAGTATGTGTAAGGTGGTAACATGACTCAGTGGGAGAGTGGCTACATTACAGATTTAGGTGGTAACGTGACTCAGTGGGAGACTGGGTACGTTACAAATTGGTATCAAAGCTTTGTCAGAGTGTGTTATGGAGTAGCATGGCCCAACCTAGATGGCTGGGGATGTGGCATTTTTCTATCAAAGTTATTCGTTCAACATTGGACTTGTATAGGCCAGAGACTAGCATGAATTGATGTGTGCGTTAAGAATTGGTACCGCACAGTAAAGAGTTTAATTTGCGCGAGAGACCATTGGTGCATGGTATAAATTTATGATGCACATAAATACAGTGATGTGTGGGTGTACGCACTAGAAGTTTGGGATGTTAAAATCATCCAAGAAATCCAAGTGAAAGGATTTTGACAAAATGGTGCAAAGTTTCAGTGAATAGAGAAGGACAATGTCAGTGTAGAAGTTTAAAAGAATCAAAGATGCACAGAGGAATTATAGTCCTCAGGATGAATTTTTGGATTTGTATATCGGTTTGGGTGCCGATGGTACAAAATCCAAGGAGGAGCACATGAACTTGATATAAACTGTACTAAAAATATTGCAAAAATATCTCTAGATTTATAAGACTAATAATGAAAGGCTTATGAAAGACAAAGTGCAACAAGATGAATTCAATTTCAAATTGATGTAGAGCCTGGACATAATAGAAAAGAAGATGGATAAGGAGACAAAGATAAGTAGATCAAGAAGTTGCAGGTCTCATGATGAGAAATGAAGAGAATAAATAGGTGTTGGTAAACATTCTTTCAGGAAAGTTCATAGTAGCTCAAGTTCATCTCTTGTCAGAAAGCATAGGAGAAGGATTGAGGTGGATGAGCTATAGGGGGAAATGAATAATATTAAGTCTCCTACCTTCGACGGTGAGCACAAGAATGACGAAGATGCGAAGACTTGGTTGTTGGGTATGAGAAAGTACTCCTGCTGCATAACTATTTTGTGCAGGTAGAAGGGAGAATTGCTATCTATTAGTTAAAGGGAAAATCATCAATGTGGTGGGATCAATATGTGCAAGTGCAACATATTAGTGAGAATAAATTAACTTGGAGATATTTCAAGAGGTATTTCCAAAAGAAATACTTAACCAAGCAGTGCTATGACAAAAAAATGAAGGAGTTCTTCGAACTCAAGATTGGGAGCATGACAATTGATGATTACGAAAGAATATTTTTGGAATTGATAAATTATATTCCTTTTATCAAGGATGAATAGGTGAAGATTCAGAGATATTTGAGTGGGTTGCCCTCATTTCTCAGTGACAAGATACAATATGATGGCCCTAAAACGTTGGAAGAGACCATAAGGCGCGCTAAGTGTCTTTATGATCAACAAAGGGGAAAAGTGACTCTCCAAAAAGCTTGGGAAGATACGATGGAAAGTAAGGTGGAACAAAGGAAGAAGGGAGTTAAGCCACTATTTTTCAGAAATACTGCGCAAGGACGTATGACTCTTGAGGAGCCAAGAATGTTGAAAATAGTGGGACAAAAGTCATGACAACAACCTATGCAATGCTGGGCTTGTGGTGGAAATCATATGCGTAGAGATTATCCTCAAAGATGCGATCAAGTGAGGACCACACACAATGTACAACAAGCTATGACAATGGAGGACATGGGTAGAAATGTGCCAAGGATTTACATAGTATTGGATAAAAAGTAGGTTGAGTTCCACTTGCACATGATCAAGGTGGAAGGTAAGATTAATGACCAACCCATTGCTATTTTAATAGACTCAGGAGTTAGTCATAGTTATCTAGATGCTAAAATGATGGAAATATTCCATTTGTCGAGAAGCAAGCTTGGAAAAACTTGGTTGGTGCAATTAGCTACATGCACAAAAAGGAAAATCAATGAGAAGTTTAAGACATGTCCATTGGAGATGAATGGAATGTGCACAAAGGCTGATTTGAATATTATACCTTTGGGTTCATATGATTGCCTCATTGGTATGGACTGGTTGGATGAGCATCATGCTATCTATATTGTTACAATAGGGAATTTACTTGCCTGGATGAGCAAGGAAACTTGATATCAGTTCAAGGAATTCCAAGAGTTGTGACTATCCGAGAAATTTTAGCATTGCAGTTGAAGACAAGTTACAAGAAACAGTGTCAAGTATTCACAACACACATGGAAGAGGCACCTAAGGATAAAGTGCCAAGTGTGTAAGACTGTGTAGTATTGAAAGAGTACGAGGATGTCTTTAAAGAGATACTGAGATTGCCTCCGAAAAGAGATATTGAATTCTCTATTAATCTGATGCCGGGAGAAACACCTGTATCTAGGACTCCATATAGAACCAGTGCGCTGGAACTGAAGGAGTTGCAGATGCAACTTGAAGAGATTCTGAAAAAAGGGTATATATTCCCAAGTGTGTCACCTTGGGGTGCACCAGTTTTGTTTGTAAAGAAGACAGATGGTATGATGAGACTTTGTATCGACTTCAGACAATTGATGACATGTTTGATCAACTGAGAGGCCCAAGGATATTTTCGAAGATAGATATCAAATCTGGATATCACCAAGTGAGAATAAAAGAGGAGTACATCAATAATACTGCCTTCAAAAAATGGTATGGTCATTACGAGTTTACAGTGGTGCCTTTGGGTTGTCAAATGCACTGGCCGTCTTCATGTGTTTGATGAATGGAGTTTTCTGAAATTACTTGGATAAGTTTGTCATTGTATTTTTGGATGACATTCTTATTTACTCAAAGTCTGAAGAAGAGAACATGTAGCAGTTGAGGATGGTGTTCAAGGAGCATAAACTTTATGTAAAGCTGAGCAAGTGTTCATTTTATCAATGACAAATTCAATATTTGGGTCATATTATTTCAGAAGAAGGAATAGTTGTGGACCCAATGAAGATAAAAGCCATTTAAGAATGGAAAACACCAAGAAATGTTGCAGAAGTGAGATCCTTTATGGGACTAGCAGGGTATTACTGATCCAGGAGGATCTCCATGCAAGGATTCAATATTTTGCACACCATGAAGAATATCATTAAAATGTTGATTGATGATAGGTGACAAAGTTAAAAGGAATGATTAATACTTTAAATGAGTGTGAGAAACTCATGCATTATTCATTCAAATTGGAAAAATGATTAATACTAGGAGTGAGTGGAATTACTCACGTGTTTTTCATTTAATTTTTAAAAAGGGAAATTAGTTGTGAGAATCCACCTCACAAATTAGTTTCCTAGTTTTAAGGGGAAATTAGTTTTGTGTGAGAATCCACATCATAAATTGGTTTCCTAATTTGAAGGGGAAGTTGGGAGTCTCATGAGTTGGTTTGGGATTCTTCCTCATTTTATCACAAGTGGTTTCCTAGTCTCAAGGGGAAGTTAAGGGTATCATAGGTTGGTTGAGATGCTTTCTCATTTTTGTCCTTGAGTTGTTGTTTAGATCCTAAATTTGTGGATCTTGTCTCCCTGAATTATGGAGAGAGGGAAAGTATATAAATTCCTTTTGTAAGCATTGTGGAGGAGTCTCCTTTAGGGCCCTTGGAGAGAGAGAGCTTTGCATTGTGAGGAATGTAGTCCTTCTGGTGTATGAAGAAATGTCACTTATGTGAGAGCCTTAAGTTCTTGTGTAAGAGAAGGCTTCTTCGGGTTTCATCCCTGTAAGGAGCATGCACCACATTTTGTGAAAATGTTTCATCCCTCGTTAAAGGAAGGAAAATAAAACGATTCGTATTCCAGGTAGATCTAGAGATGTAGCCATGACATCTGGTGAACTTTGTTAACACATGTGTATCAAATTATATGTGTGAGTTTTGTTTTTCATTGTCACTTGATTAAGTAGAGATTTAATTACACATATACACATAATTATGACAATTTGTTGACATTCATATGAAATGCTTAATGATTATGTTCTCATGTTCACATGAGATTAAGCATTAGTAAAAGGTCCTCATTGTAGAATTTTTGTAGAGAAAAATCTCACAGAAATTTCCAGATCAAGTGGTATTAGAGCAGGTCTTACCATTTTTGCAAATTGTGAATATAATCATGGGCAAGGAAAAGAAGCAAGCATGACTTTGTGAGCTTGAAGAAATCAGCTAGACCATTCAAGTAGACAACACTAAATTGGGGAGGTTGCTTCAATAATATGAAGAAGAAAAGAATAAACTACGATTGAAACTACAAGCTATGGAGGGGCAAACTGGGGAATTCTCTGCTATAGGAGAAGCATAAAGTGCCTCCAAGACTAGACAAACTTGTGGCCATTGAAAGTATACTAGTTATGGCTCTTGTCATGAACATGTTGATGGCTGTACATATTGTTAAATAATAGAGGATGCTCTCCAGACACTAGATAACCAAGGTGGTTTCCGAGAAGCCTCATCTACAACTTCATCCAACCAAGAGGAGCAGTTGGCCAAAATTCAGGAAGATGACCAAGTGTCACAAACATGAATGGAGGTAAAGGATTCTCCATGTTCAATTCCTTCCCTCATTAATGATTAT
>ML778711.1:849503-863811 GCA_009831015.1 Picea engelmannii
AATGCTGATGTGGTAGTATGGTGTTGATGAAACATGTGATATGTCGAATGATTCGGTCGTACGGTGGAAATGACGTGGTATGCTGACTGGGCACTGATATGGAAGTACATAGGTTGATGTGTTAGATGATGTAGCATTAACTGGATGTTGTCTTACCATCAACGTAGGCACTAACTAGACCACCAATGGACTGTTGAGTGGGTGTTGACTGACCAATTACAGAGTCCCACGTGCTCCAATCATGGGGCACCACGTGGCACCACTCAGATGCCCAATAAGGGATAAGGTTTGAAAATTCAAATTAAAAAATGGTCATCCATGGGACCGACCAACAACCAACAAACATAAACCAGAATATGAAATTTGGTTCCCAACTATATTACACAACATATATAACAATTATATGCCATATGGGGATGTAGTAGGGTTTGACCCACCAACCTGCCCCAAATTTGGAGGTCGTTCTAACCAATGCGCCACAACAGGCGCCTTTGTAACCTCCGCCAAAAGCATTTATTTAAACCATCATTTTTAATTTAGACCCAATGTAACGATTGCATTCCATATGGGGAGGCCGTGGGGTTTGAACCCTGGACCTCCCCCAAATTTAGCACAAATCTTAACCAATGCGCCAATTGGCGCTGTTGGTAAATCCACCCACACAAAAAATATTTATGATCCGGTCCAGGGATTCGACCTCTGCATGCAAACTAAGGCATGTGGAACCAGGAGACGAGGTTCTACCTGGCACATAGTCCGAGGGACATTAAATGTATTCTATACATGTAGGTTTAGCACACGGATCAAGGCAGAGAGCCTCAGGGGGTCCAAAAGTGACGGTGACAAAATTGTATGAAATTATAGTCATTTTGCATGATTTGTCGAGCCATATTCAATGGTGTAGTCAGAATTTGGATTTGAGCAGTGGAATTTGAGGGCTATGGCTGAGCCCATGACTATTTGGCATGATTTTTGAGGAAAATTTGCACCTTTCAGAACAAGGTCGAGTTTATAGTCAAAAGTTGCAGAATGACGAGATGGAGCTGCTGGTGCTATGTTTGCTGAGGTTTGAGCAACTAATTGAGCGCCTTGACATGAAACCCAATGTAAGTTTCATGCATTTATGATTTTTGCCTCTTTTTGGGAATTGCAAGAGAATATTCCGGTGGTCTTTGATACTGCAACAGGGCAACAAGATCTAAACTTTGCATGGAATTTTTCCCATGCCTAAGGTTGGATCATGAAAAACAAGGGAGATGGGCATTTCCCATGGTGCATATAATGTTTTAGTGGATGGAGCCTGTGGTTTCTAACCATTAATTCACCTTGATGGATTTTGCCTTATTTATTATGTTGCACATATTTGTAATGGTGGTTTTAAAAACCATAAAGTTTACCACTAGTGCACATTTGGGGGTATTTACCATAATAAGCATGTTGCCTTGAAATTAATGTTGAAACATCGTGGAAGGTTTTGGTAGCCACTCTTAAGTGATGATGAGAGAGAGGCATTTTGTTTTATGCCTAAGCCTTGTTGCCAACATTGTAATGGGTCTTGTAGCCACTATTGAGTGAGAGGAATTATTTTTGTCTAAGGCATGTTTTGGAAATCATTGTAAACTTGTCCATGCGTGTTTTATAAACTCTTGGCAATAATGGTACTATTTTGAAATTTGAAAAATTGTGATTTTCATTGATGGAAGTATTGGCATCGAGATCCTCATTCTGAAGTACAAAGGTGAGGAGAAGAAGGGTGTGGCCTTTTAGAGACATTTGTTATGAAGAATAAGGAATAAACTACATATTTTCAAGGATGCAAGTGTCGATATTGACATCCTCATTCCAAATAACAAAGGTGAAGGAGAAGAAGGGTGCGACCTTTCAGATACATTTTTCATGCATATCAAGCAGTGTGGAAGTGCATCATGGAGTGTAAGACTCTTCCTAGAAGCTGGTTTTGGATATTCAAGTTTCTCTCTATACTTTTAGCGGACCAAAAGTGTTTTTTGTGGGGAGGTATGATCCAGGGGGATCTCCACACAAGGATTCAATACTTTGCACACCATGAAGAAGATCATTAAAATGTTGATTGATGATAGGTAACAAAGTTAAAATGAATGACTAATGCTTAAAAAAAAGATTAATACTTTAAATGAGTGTGAGAAGCTCATGCATTATTCATTCAAATTGGAAAAATGATTAATACATGGAGTGAGTGGAATTACTAATGTGTTTTTCATTTAATTTGTTAAAAGAGAAATTAGTTGTGAGAATCCACCTCACAAATAAGTTTCCTAGTTTTAAGGGGAAATTAGTTTTATGTGAGAATCCACCTCACAAGTTAATTTCCTAATTTTAATGGGAAGTTGGGAGTCTCATGAGTTGGTTTGAGATTCTTCCTCATTTTATCAGAAGTGGTTTCCTAGTCCCAAGGGGAAGTTAAGGGTCTCATAGGCTGGTTGAGATGCTTTCTCATTTTTTTCCTTGAGTTGTTATTTAAATCCTAAATTTGTGGATATTGTCTCCTTGAATTATGGAGAGAGGGAAACTATATAAATTCCTTATGTAAGCATTGTGGAGGAGGCCCCTTTAGGGCCCTTGGAGAGAGAGATATTTKCATTATGAGGAATGTATTCCTTCTAGTGTCTGAAGAAATTTCACTTATGTGAGAGCCTTAAGTTCTTTTTGTAAGAGAAGGTTGCTCTGGGTTTCATCCTTGTAAGGAGCATGCACCACATGTTGTGAAAAGGTTTCAGCCCTGGCTAAAGGAAGGAAAATAAAACAATTAGTATTCCAAGCGGATTCGAAGATGTAGTGAGGACATCTGGTGAACTCCATTAACACATGGGTGTCAAATTATATATGCGAGTTTTGTTTTTCAATCTCGCTTGATAAAGTAGATATTTAATTACACATATTCATATAATTATGCCAATTTTCTCACGTTCATATGCAATGCTTAATGATTATTTTCTCATGTTCACATGCGATTAAGTGTCAATAAAAGGTCCTCATTGTAAAAATCTTGAAGAGAAATATCTCACAAAAATTCTTGGACCAATTACATAAGGTTTATGGAAGGATTCTCACAGATTTCTCATCCAATCACATTGTTGTAGAAGATAGGTGCACGATTCAAATGGACTCCAGATTGTGCAAAGAGTTTCCAACACTTGAAGAATTTGTTAACAAGTGTGCCAATTTTAAGAATTGTTGATCCAAATGCAGACTTCGTTGGGTGCACATATGCATGCAAGGAAGAAATTGGTTGAGTATTGAGTCAAAATGGACATGTGGTGTGCTATGAGTCAAGGAAGTTGAAAGATCATGGAAGGTTCTATGCTTCACATGATTTAGAGTTGGCAGCCATAGTGCATGCTTTGAAGATGTGGCAACATTATCTCATGGGAAAATTATTTGAACTGAGAGTAGACCTTTTTGGTATGAAGTATTTGTTTGGACAACCAAGTTTGAATGCCAGACAAAGCAGGTGGTTAAAGTTCCTCAGTGAGTATGACTTTGACATAAAACTTATCATCAGAAAAGAGAAAAAGGTGGCTGATGCAATCAACAAGAGGATGCATGAGATGCATGCTACAACAATTATCATGTACCAGACCAATTTGCGTGACAAAATTTTGGAAGTTTCCAAATCAGATCTGCACTATATGGATATAAGTGCGACATTACAACAAGGTATGTCACAACAAAATTTTGAAGGTTATGAGTTGAGAGAGGATGGGATCCTCATGTATAGACACAAAGTCTGTTTGTCAAATGATCAAGAGTTGAAGTGACTGATTTTGTCAGATATGCATAAGGAAACTTATGCTGGACATTCAGGTTATCAGAAGATGATTGTCACAGTAAAAAAGTAATACTTTTGTCGAGGTATGAAAATGGAAATTGTGGATTTTATTGCAATATGTCCCAAATGCCAGAAGGTCAAGGCTGAGCATAGACATCCAACTAGTTTGTTGCAGCCTTTTCCCATTCTTGATTGGAAGTGGGAAGTTGTGACCATGGAATTCATAACTAAGTTTCCTAGGACAACTAAGCAACATGATTCTATTATGGTGGTGGTGGACAAGCTTACTCAAGTTGCCCATTTTATTCCAGTGAAGTCAGTGTACAAGGAAACTGACATTGCTGAGATATACATGCGTGAAGTTGCTAAATTGAATGGTGTTCCTAAGACAATTGTGTCTGATAGAGATTCCAAGTTCACCTTGAAATTTTGGAAAGGGTTGTTCAAGGGATTTGGAACAAGTCTAAATTTTAGCACAACATATCACCCTAAGTCAGATGGTCAAACCAAGAGGGTAAATAAGGTGATTGAAGACATGCTGAGCATGTATGTGCCAAAAAGTAGTGTCAACCAATAAGAAAATGTAGATGTCAACCAATAAGAAAATGTTTCATTTCCCAAAGATAGATGACTTGTTTGATCAACTAAGAGGCCCAAGGATATTTTCGAATATAGATATCAGATTTGGATATCACCGAGTGAGAATAAAAGAGACATCAGTAGGACTACCTTCAGAAAATGGTATGGTCATTACGAGTTTACAGTGGTGCCTTTTGGGTTGTCAAATGCACTGGCCGTCTTCATGTGTTTGATGAATGGAGTTTTCCAAAATTACTTGGTTAAGTTTGTCATTGTATTTTTGGATGAAATTCTTATTTACTCAAAGTCTGAAGAAGAGAACATGTAGCAGTTGGGGATGGTGTTCAAGGAGCATAAAATTTATGCAAAGCTGAGCAAGTGTTCATTTTATCAGCGACAAATTCAATATTTGGGTCATATTATTTCAGAAGAAGGAATAGTTGTGGACCCAATGAAGATAAAAGCCATTTAAGAATGGCCAACACCAAGAAATGTTGCAGAAGTGAGATCATTTATGGGACTAGCAGGGTATTACTGATCCAGGAGGATCTCCACGCAAGGATTCAATATTTTTCACACCATGAAGAAGATCTTTAAAATGTTGATTGATGATAGGTGACAAAGTTAAAAGGAATGATTAATACTTTAAATGAGTGTGAGAAGCTCATGCATTATTCATTCAAATTGGAAAAATGATTAATACTAGGAGTGAGTGGAATTACTCACGTGTTTTTCATTTAATTTGTAAAAAGGGAAATTTGTTGTGAGAATCCACCTCACAAATTAGCTTCCTAGTTTTAAGGGGAAATTAGTTTTGTGTGAAAATCCACGTCATAAATTAGTTTCCTAATTTTAAGGGGAAGTTGGGAGTCTCATGAGTTGGTTTGGGATTCTTCCTCATTTGATCACAAGTGGTTTCCTAGTCTCAAGGGGAAGTTAAGGGTATCATAGGTTGGTTGAGATGCTTTCTCATTTTTATCCTTCAGTTGTTGTTTAGATCCTAAATTTGTGATCTTGTCTCCTTGAATTATGAAGAGAGGGAAAGTATATAAATTCCTTTTGTAAGCATTGTGGAGGAGGCTCCTTTAGGGACCTTGGAGAGAGAGAGCTTTTCATTGTGAGGAATGTAGTCCTTCTGGTGTATGAAGAAATGCCACTTATGTGAGAGCCTTAAGTTCTTGTGTAAGAGAAGGCTTCTCTGGGTTTCATCCCTGTAAGGAGCATGTACCACATTTTGTGAAAATGTTTCATCTCTCGTTAAAGGAAGGACAATAAAATGATTCGTATTCCAAGCAGATCCAGAGACATAGCCATGACATCTGGTGAACTTTGTTAAAACATGGGTATCAAATTATATGTGTGACTTTTATTTTGCATTCTCACTTGATTAAGTAGATATTTAATTACACATATACACATAATTATGACAATTTACTGACGTTCATATGCAATGCTTAATGATTATGTGCCCATGTTCACATGAGATTAAGAGTCAGTAAAAGGTCCTCATCGTAGAATTTTTGTAGAGAAAAATCTCACAGAAATTTCCAGATCAAGTGGTATTAGAGCAGGTATTACCATTTTTACACATTGTGAATATAATCATGGGCAAGGAAAAGAAGCAAGCATGACTTTGTGATATTGAAGAAATCAACCAGACCATTCAAGCAGATAACATTGAATTGGGGAGGTTGCTTCAAGAATATGAAGAAGAAAAGAACAAACTACGATTGAAACTACAAGCTATGGAGGAGAAAACTGGGGAATTCTCTGCTATAGGAGAAGCATAAAGTGCCTCCAAGACTAGACAAACTTGTGGCCATTGAAAGTATACTAGTTATGGTTCTTGTAATGAACATGTTGATGGCTGCACATATTGTTAAATAATAGAGGATGCTCTCCAGACACTAGATAACCAAGGTGGTTTCCGAGAAGCCTCATCTACAACTTCATCCAACCAAGAGGAGCAGCTGGCCAAAATTCAGGAAGATGACCAAGTGTCACAAACATGAATGGAGGTAAAGGATTCTCCATGTTCAATTCCTTCCCTCATTAATGATTATGCTTCTTTTGGTTCTTTCGAAATACACACCGAGGGCATTGGATTGAAGTTGCTGAGGAAAATGGGGTATAAAGGAGGAGGTCTTGGTATTGGTGGCCAAGGAATCATTCAACCAATGGAGGTTGAAGGAATACCTCGATATGTAGGATTGGGTTATGGTGAAGGAGAATGCTCAAAAGCAGGAAAAACAAAGGATTCTTCAAGAAAAGAGATAAGATCATCACCAACACTATCTAAGAAAAATGATGTCACATCGCTTTCTGAAAGTGATATATCTAGCACGAGATTTCAGAGGAAATAAAAGTCTCCTAGAAAATCTTGGGAAAACAAGAGTGTTGCAGAGTACTGGAAGAGAAAACCTCCTTATAATGAAGGTGAGAAAGACATGAAGTCACACAACTATTGCACTCACTGCCCAATGAGTGGTCACTGGATCAGGAAATGTTGGATGCTTCACCCCGAGCTTTGTCGTACAACAAGAAATAATCCCTTGCAAGAGCCTATGCAGTTGGAGGATTGATCCAAGTGGATCCTCCTTAGTCAAAGAGAAAAAATGGCCAAAAATCAAAGTGACCATAATTCGATGAAAACAACACCAAGTCTAAGAGCTCATTGATATATTTCCAACGATGTAAACGACACCTCAAATGGACTCTGGATGCAAAAGTTATGGCCATTTGAAATTTTTGGCAAACATGCAAATCTGGCGAAGTCCATATAGTGATGACGTTCGCATGCTAACGTGGAAGTACCATAGGATGCCATGTTCCATGCATTTTTATCACTTTCAGGGGTCCATGTGGACCAGTAAAAATGTGCCACGTGGTTGTTAATATTATGGTAGCTGTGGGAGGTATTTACCTCCACGTGTGAACCTAACGAGAATAGAAGACTCCGTAAAGCAAGAGAAAACCCTAATAAGTTGGATAATAACCCTAGAAGTCTTGTCGGCTCAAGAAGATAATTTATATTAGGTTATTAGCCTCCAAGAGAAGAAGTCGGCCAAAAATAATAATAATATACTGAACAAACACATATCCAGAAGGAGAAGTCGGCCCCAGCAAATCTGGAAGAACCAGTATAAATACAGGGCACCAGTTCTCATTTGACAGTATCTCAAAATTGCAGTTCCCAGTTTGGTGTGCACTGGAGTTCCTAGACTAGTGCGCATGTGTGGAGGAGAGCTATAGGTAAAGCTGTTGCAACTAGCAGTTTGGGTGTTGGCTTGGACTATCTCTTGGCTAGGATTTGGACTATCTGATCAACTATTGTTGGTGCGCTATCCTTGGAGGAAGATGCGCTACACCTTGTTTGGCTATCTACCCTAGGGTTTGCTTCCAGAGTAATTCTCAGTCAAGGTTAAGGTGCTTGGAGGGTGGCTTCGGCCTATGGTTGGGTGATGAGGGTATCGTCAACGGTAAAACGAGCACAATCTTCTATATTCTAACAAGTTATGGGCCCACACCCCTTCATTCAGTCTAAACGCTGGAAGGAAACATAGTCGCTAGGATATTGAGCTCGTTGAGGAACTGCCACTAGGGTTACTAGCAAAAGCAATTTCCAAGACACTGCATCTAGGGTTACTAGTAGGTGCAATTGTAGAAACCATAAATCTCTTGTTGAGGCACCTTAACTTAATGGATTGACCTAATCTCTGGATAGATCAATGAGCCCTATCCCAGTGCATCTCCTGGTACTCTCAGAAAGCCAAGACGTGAAGTTTGAATTTTTGGTCAAATCTAGGGTTTGATCAAGTCAAGCAAGCCATGCCGAACTCTATGAAGTCTAAGAAAAAGTTAGATGGAGCCTCTAACTTCAGAGTGTGGAAGACAAGGATTGACCTCATCCTTGCCAAGAATAAAGTGTTGGATATCGTGAAAGGAAAGATTGTGAAGCTATAATTTGAAGAAGGAGAAGAGAAGGAACCGCATAATGTTACATCCATGGAGAAGTTCAAATATGTTGACATCAATTCCATGAGTATCATAGTGGATTCTATCAAAACCACTTTATACCCTACATCTCCCATATTGACTCATTGAAGAAGATGTACGATGCCCTAACAAATCTCTTCTCAGTCAGAAACATCGGACAAGTTATGAGTCTGAAGAATGAGGATGACAACATAACATCATACTTTGTAAGGATCTCCCATTTAAGAGACCAACTACAAGCTATTGAAGAGATCACTTCAGAAAAGGAATTGGTGAACATAGTACTCAATGGTCTTCCCAAGACATGGGATGCATTTTCCTCAAGCATGAACACAAGGAAGGAGTACCTGACATTTGAAGAAATTTGGACTTTCCGTGCTCAAGAAGAATCAAGGATCAATACAAAAGAGAAAACCCAAAAGAAGTACAATGATCAAGCTTTCACAACAAGATTCAAGAACTTCAGGAACAAAAGGAAGTTTGGTTCAAGAAGGAAGCCAAATCAAGAGAAAGACATTTCAAAAGCACAATGCTTCAACTGTCAAAAGTACGGTCACTACAAGAACCAGTGTCCCGAACTAAAGAAAAGGAAAGAGAAACACAAAGCATCAATTGCTGAAGAAAAGGAACCTACAAAGAAGACTAAGCAGGATGAAAGAGACTTCTTCTTCTAAAAAGGTAAACAACACTCTTCTTATTTCTTCTACATATCTTGTTTGCATCGTCCCTGTACATATCTTTTTTGCATCGTCCCTATACATATATTGTATATCTATCTCTTGGAAGATAATGTGTTCTAAGAAGAACTATACCTATGGTAGAACAAACAAGATGGAAATGGATATCATTATATAATACACATGAAAAGATAAGATACAAATCATGTGAAAGCTATCATGAAGAAACTCTGTAGAAGCAACAACATAAAGAAGTCAACAATTGAGAAGAAATTGGAAAAAGACTTGTGACATTTTGTAGAAGACAACAACATGGAAGCGTGGACTCTATTAGACAAGAGAGAAAATTATATATTGCAGAAAACAATAAGGATGCAGATGGAAGCGTGGACTCTATTATACATTGCAGAAGACAATAAGGATGCAGATGGAAGCATGGACTCTGTCAGATGGAGGGAGCCAATTATATGCACTCTTACATAAAGCAAGGGTTAGGAGGGAGCTAATCCTATGATCCATTGAAGATGATGAAATATATATTGATGGTAGCAGCCATGAAAGGACAACACATGTTCAGTTCAACTGCAGAAGAAGACTTCTTCGAAGAGAAGCCTTAAAGTATTCCTGGTTGTCCATTGAGATTCGTGATCCTATGATGAAAGGAAGTAGTGGAATCTCTAGGGCATGGAATCTATAAGAAACTCCATGGACCCAAGAGCTAAACAAAAACATTAAGAAGAACATGAAGATTCCAATAAAGAAAGAAAATCTAGAATAACCAGTCATAATATTAAGAATCAAAAGATTACCAGCCTGATATGAACTCACTAAAAACAATCAAGCAGAAGAACTCAAAGTCATGATAAAGAACAAGCGTATGGAGGACTTATGAGCTAAAACATTGCGAGACCTAGAACTAGAGGTTCTCCCAGATGGAGGGGGAAGACTATTATGATTACTTGTTCCAGTAAACCAGACTTATCTCTACATGAGTCATTATATCATCCGCAACATCCATGAGTTGGAAGTTCTACATCAAATGAATGCAAAGAATGTTCTCCAGAGAAATTGAATAAAGAGCATATGAAGAAAAATCTCAAGAATTTGAGACATACTAGAAAGAGACTCCTGTATGCAGATAGAAGAAGATAACTTGGTGGATAACCTCCAGTGCATAGCAGAAGCATGGTGAAGATTTCCTATAAAGATGACTACTCAGTAGATTAGATCTCATGATGACAAAAGAAGTGCCACATAGATACGTTCCAGTTTTCAAACTATGATATACTCTATTGTTCAGATCTACATGAAGCCTTCACAGTGTTCTAGACTAAAGTACATTTGAAATCAAGCATTACATTATCCACGATGAAGTCCAGAAAGGAGAAAATGATTCTCCAATACACATCTCCACAGATGAGCAGATAAGCATACATTTTGTGAAAGCGTCTATCCAAGATGAAAAAGTTTGCATACTCAAGCTAGAGCTCGTGGAAACAACTTACTTCTTATTGAAAAAGGAAGAAATGACTCTTCGAGTTAGGAGAGAGCACTGAAAACATTATTGAAGACATTCATCTTTAAATTTGAAAAATAGTCCATCTTGGACAGATACTTTCCTGTTCAGAAAGTGGATTGAGACTTCTGACGGGCAGTCACTTCCCATCGTGGTTAACATGGGGGGTAGTATGATTGCTGATGTATCATAGAAAACAACTTCCCATTGTGGTTAACATGGGGAGTGGTCTAGGACAGTATCTCTTCTTGAGGGTTACTCAAGAAGACTGGCCCGCCTCGCTGGACAGTGATTTCTCATTGTGGTTAACATGAGGAATGGTCCGTTTTGGAGGTTGATGTAGGACAGTCTTTTCCTCTTGTGGTTAACGGAGGAAATGGTCCAGGACATTCATTCGTTAGGATTTATACATTCTCTCCTGGGAGCACTTTGATTAGTGTAGGAGGAATGGCCCAGGGTGGGGAATGGTCCAGGCTCAACAATTAGGGACATACATTCCTTAGGGTTATACATTCTCTCCAACGCGCACTTTGATTAGTGTAGGAGGAATGGCCCAGGGTGGGGAATGGTCCAAGAAAATCGCTCCTTAGGGTTTATACATTCTCTCAAGGGGGCACTTTGATTAGTGTAGGAGGAATGGCCCAGGGTGGGGAATGGTCCAAACATTCCTTAGGGTTTATAAATTCTATCCAGGGTGCACTTTAGTTAGTGTAGGAAGAATGGCCCAGGGTGAGGAATGGTCCATGCTCAAAAATCATAAACAATCCTTCTTCCTTGTTTGAGAAGAATAGGGCAGATAGCCCATTGCTGATGTTCTAAACTGAGGGCAGATATTCTTTCATATCTCAAAGATGTGAGTGAAAGATTGGCCTAGATGATTCAATTTATATCATAACATTGTTTCTGTGTAGTTTGCTATCAGATGTTTGTTATGAAGACAATAGATATAGACTATTGTGATGGATATGTTCCACTGTTCGTGAGGAATATATTCTTTTAGAGCTCACAGATGTGAGTGAAAGATTGGCCCAAATAATTCAGTTTATATCATAACATTGTTTCTGTGCAGGATTCTATCAGATGTTTGTTATGAAGACTGTATGACAGTAGATGAAGACTACTGTGGTGGATATGTTCCATTGTTCGTGACTATAAATTGCTGATCAAGTACTTGTGCGTTACTTGGTGTGGTAGTGAACCACTAGATTGTAGTTATGTACTACTATGGATAGACACAGTTGTGTTCTATTTCTGTTCTAAACTGCCTTGAAGACTATCAACAATTTATTGAAAATAATCAACATCCAGACGAATGATGAACAAAGATTTTTCAGACGGAAATTGGTTCAGAGCATTTACTCCTCTAGATTATAAGAGTGGCACTTGTATCACTCTATGGTGTGAGTGACTTATCCAACATCATGTCTAATTACTTAGATGAAGTATGGTTTCAAGAGATGATGCAGCTGACAGTGATGGTGATGCTCATGATCTAGTCATGAGTTAGTCTAGACGAATATATTGATGCTACCGGGTAAATGGTATGTTTTTGTGCTCAATACCATTACCTGTAATACCTCCCTAGCTAGGAGGGAGTGTTAATATTATGGTAGATGCGAGAGGTATTTACCTCCACGTGTGAACCTAACGAGAATAAAAGACTCCAGAAAGCAAGAGAAAACCCTAATAAGTTGGCTAATAACCCTAGAAGTCTTGTCGGCTCAAGAAGATAATTTATATTAGGTTATTATCCTCCAAGAGAAGAAGTCAACCAAAAATAATAATAATATACTGAACAGACACATATCCAGAAGGAGAATTCGGCCCTAGAAAATTTGGCAGAACCAGTATAAATACAGGGCGCCAGTTCTCATTTGACAGTATCTCAGAATTACAGTTCCCAGTTTGGTGCGCACTACAGTTCCCAGACTGGTGCGCACGTGTGGAGGACAACTACTGGTGCAGCTGCTACAGCTAGCAGTTTGGGTGTTGGCTTGGACTATCTCTTGGCTAGGATTTTGACTATTTGATCAGCTATTGTTGGTGCGCTATCCTTGGAGGAAGATGCGCTACACCTTGTTTGGATATCTAGCCTAGGGTTTTCTTCTGGAGCAATTCTCAGTCAAGGTTAAGGTGCTTGGAGGGTGGCTTCGGCCTATGGTTGGGTGACAAGGGTATTGTCAATGGTAAAACGAGCACAATCTTCTATATTCTAACAGTGGCATCCGTACAAATGGCACATGAAAACAAAGATACTAATGCATTAAATGACGTGGCTATACAGTGATGACGTCAACATATTGATTGGACTGTACAAAATGCTGATGTGGTAGTATGGTGCTGATGAAACATGTGATATGTCGAATGATTGGGTTGTATGATGGAAATGACGTGGTATCCTGACTGGGCACTGATATGGAAGTACATAGGTTGATGTGTTAGATGATGTAGCATTGTTTGGATGTCGTCTTCCCATCAACATAGGCACTGACTAGACCGCCAATGGGATTTTTAGTGGGTGTTGACTGACCAATTACAGAGTCCCACGTGCTCCAATCACGGGGCACCATGTGGCACCACTCGGATACCCAATAAGGGCTAAGGTTTGAAAATTCAAATTAAAAAATGGTCGTCCATGGGACCGACCGACGACCAACAAACATAAACTGGAATATGAAATTTGGTTCCCAACTATATTGCACAACATATATAACAATTATATTCCATATGGGGAAGCAATAGGGTTTGACCCACCAACCTGCCCCAAATTTGGAGGTCGTTCTAACCAATGCGCCACAACGGGCGCCTTTGTAACCTCCACCAAAAGCATTTATTTAAACCATCATTTTTAATTTAGAACCAATGTAACGATTGTATTCCATATGGGGAGGCCATGGGGTTTGAACCCTGGACCTCCCCCAAATTTAGCACAAATCTTAACCAACGCGCCAACTGGCGTTGTTGGTAAATCCACCCACAAAAAAAATATTTAAGATCCGGTCCAGGGATTCGACCTCTGCATGCAAACTAAGGCATGTGGAACCAGGAGACAAGGTTCTACATGGCACATAGTCCGAGGGACATTAAATGTAGTCTATACATGTAGGTTTAGCACATGGATCGAGGCAGAGAGCCCAAGGGGGTCCAGAAGTGACGGTGACAAAATTGTACGAAATTATAGTCATTTTGCATGATTTATTGAGCCATATTCAATGGTGCAGTCAGAATTTGGATTTGAGCAGCGGAATTTGAGGGCTATGGCCGAGCCCATGACTATTTGGCATGCTTTTTGAGGAAGAGTTGCACCTATCAGAACAAGGTCGAGTTTATAGTCAAAAGTTGCAGAATGACGAGATGGAGCTGCTGGTGCTATGTTTGTTGAGGTTTGAGCAACTGATTGAGCACCTTGACATGAAACCCAATGTAAGTTTCATGCATTTGTGATTTTTGCCTCTTTTTGGGAATTGCAAGAGAATATTCTGGTGGTCTTTGATACTGCAACATGGCAACAAGATCTGAAATTTGCATGGAATTTTTCCCATGCCTAAGGTTGGATCATGAAAAACAAGGGCGATGGGCATTTCCCATGTGTCGAATGCAATAAACCCAAGTTTTTCTAGTTGCATCATCAATAAAAGTAACATAATAATGAGAGCCAACAAGAGATGATACCTGAGCTGGTCCCCATACATCTGTATGCACAAGCTCTAACCTTTCATTCTTCTTTTCTTT
>ML778711.1:864630-879357 GCA_009831015.1 Picea engelmannii
TCTCCATGTTCAACGCATTTCCTGATGTCTCACCTGTGCTTTTTTGTCGCATTTCCTCACTAAGGATAACACCAACAACATCATCAAATTTTAAAGTATTTGAACTAGAGACAGAGTTACTTACAGCCATGACCAAGCCATTCCAACTTTCTGGCAATGAGAACAATATTAGAAGATCCCTAACCTCATCATGAAAGTCCACTTTTACAGAACTTAGTTGATTAGTAACCGTATTAAATTCATTTAAATGATCTGCAACAAACCCACCTTCTGACATCTTCATATTAAATAATCTCTTCATTAGAAATACCTTATTCGATGCCGAGGTTTTTTCATACAATTTGGCCAATGCATCCATCAAACCCTTCGTTGTCTTTTCTTTCGAAATATTGAAAGCCACCGACGYTGTCAGGCTCAGCCGTATCGTTCCTAGAGCCTTTSTGTCAAGAATCTTCCATTCTTCGTCCTTCATGGCCGCCGACTTCTTTGCTACTCTGCTCAATGGTAAGAATAGATCCTTCTGATATAAATAGTCTTCCATCTGCATCTTCCATAACTGGTAGTTTTGGTCGTTAAATTTCTCGACCCTAAACTTTCCATCTTCCAACATTGCTCCCACGTGAACCAGGAACCCTCTTTTCCTGCGAGTTACCTTATGCTCTGATACTAGTTGTTAGAAAAATAGGACCGCGGAGCAATAAAATAAAACAAATGCAGAAACAAAACATAGAAGACACACAATACAAGAGAGACACAGATTTACGTGGTTCACCCAGTGTGGGCTACGTCCACCAGAGAAATTGCCAGGTCCTTCCTTTATTATTATCCAACAAATGAAGGGATACAACCTACAACAAAACTCGATGTAACTTCATCTTCTTTCTCTCACGGTCTCCTCTCTCAGAATACAATATTCACTACCAACCATAGCCACAATACATTTCCCTCATAAAATAGGGTTGGCTTCTAGGGAAAAAAACCCTAACATAATCTCTACCGTTAGATCTACGACCTTATAATGAACGGTCCAGATTTACAATGAAATTACAATATACTTTTATAAGGCAATTTTTGCTTCGGGGGCTTCGCCCCCAAACCCCCATCGGGGGACACTACCCTCGAACCCCTGTTGGGAGCTTGCTTGCTCCCAGACCCCCCAACTAGGGGGATAGCCCCCTCGGACCCTGTAGAGGGGGTACCCCCCCTCTACACTCCCCCGCGTGGAAGAGTGTACATACTTCTGGGGTGTAAATACTTCATGGGGTATAAACATGGTTGAAAGTAAAAGACCTATAAATCAGGAATATAATCAGGCTCCACAACCAACATAGAGTTGGTAGCCATAGTGCATGCTTTGAAGATGTGGCGACATTATCTCATGGGAAAATTATTTGAACTGAGAAGAGACCTTTGTGGTATGAAGTATTTGTTTGGACAATCAAGTTTGAATGCCAGACACATCAGGTGGTTAAAATTCCTTAGTGAGTATGACTTTGACATAAAACTTATCAGGGGAAAAGAGAACAAGGTGGCTGATGCAATCAATAAGAGGATGCATGAGATGCATGCTACAACAATTATCATGTACCATACCAATTTGCATGACAAAATTTTGGAAGTTTCCAAATCAGATCTGCACTATATGGATATAAATGTGACATTACAACAAGGTATGTCACAACAAAATTTCGAAGGTTATGAGTTGAGAGAGGATGGGATCCTCATGTATAGACACAAAGTCTATGTGCCAAATGATCAAGAGTTGAAGTGACTGATTTTGTCAGAGATGCATAAGGAAACTTTTGCTGGACATTCAGGTTATCATAAGATGATTGTCACAGTAAAAAAATAATACTTTTGTCCAGGTATGAAAAAGGAAATTGTGGATTTTATTGCAATATGTCTCGAATGCCAGAAGGTCAAGGCTGAGCATAGACATCCAACTGGTTTGTTGCAGCCTTTGCCCATTCTTGAGTGGAAGTGGGAATCTGTGACCATGGACTTCATAACTGGGTTTCCTAGGACAACTAATCAACATGATTCTATTATGGTGGTGGTGGACAAGTTTACTAAAGTTGCTCATTTTATTCCAGTGAAGTCAGTGTACAAGGCAACCGGCATTACTCAGATATACATGTGCGAAGTTGCTAAATTGAATGGTGTTCCTAAGACAATTGTGTCTAATAGAGATTCCAAGTTCACCTTGAACTTTTGGAAGGGGTTGTTCAAGGGATTTGGAACAAGTCTAAATTTTAGCACAACATATCACCCTAAGTCAGATGGTCAAACCAAGAGGGTAAATCAAGTGATTTAAGACATGCTGAGCATGTATGTGATGGATAAGCCATCGAAGTGGGAAGACTAACTTCATTTGGTAGAGTTTGCTTACAACAATGGGTATCATGCATCTTTAAAGATGAGCCCATTTGAGGCACTTTATGGTAGGAAGTCAAACACACCTGTGAGTTGGGACAACCCAATAGACCACACAATAGTTGGCCCAGATCTAATCTGGGAAATGGAGGAGCAGATGGTAAAGATAATGCAGAATTTAAAGGCTTCTTAAGACAATTAGAAAATATGCACAGATAAAGACAAAACCCATAGGGAATTTGAAGTGGGTGATCGTGTATTTCTAAAAGTGAAGGCCAGACACATTTCCCTAAAGTTGGGAAAGTGTTCTATATTGGCAATGCGCTATTGTGGGCCATTTGAAACCCTTGAAAGGATTGGTCTTGTCACTTATATGCTTGCATTGACTAAGTCCTTATGAATTCATAATGTTTTCCATGTGTCATTGCTTAAGAAATATGTACCCGATGCTAATCATTTCATTGATTGGAATGTGATTCAGGTGGATCTAGATGGCGTATTTCAAGTGCGACCGATTTGCATATTGGATCAAAAAATCAAGCAGATCTAGAATCGAGCAATGGAGTTGGTAAAGGTCCAATGGACCTGGTACGATCCCAAGGATGCAACCTGGGAGTGCAAGGATGCTATGCAAGCACAGTATCCTCATCTTTTTGATGATGTTTTAAATTTTTTATGTACATGTGTGTATGATGCACTAAGGACAATGCATAAATAAGGGGGAGGGGATTGTAGTGTCCTTGATCTAGAACCCTTTATAATTGTACATATAGGCTGGTGAGCCGATTGGTACGAAGTGTAAATGTAATGAACATTTAGGATGGTGAGCCAAGGACACATGATTTTGGTGTTGCATGCATCCAGGTAGTGTGTGGAAAAGTGTTAACAAAGACAAGGTGTGCACAATCTATGTGTTGTGTGCACCTGGGAAAGTGTGAACATTACAATATGTTGTGTGCTCTTGGGTTAGTGCATGGGAATGAATGTTTATGTTTTGAGGCCGAAGATCTTGTGTGAATATGAGGTTGGTGAGCCTGGACACAGATAGGCTAGTGCACATATCCATGTAAGTATATTCATGATTATTAATATTATATTGTATTGCTGTGTGTTGAATGACTCAGAGAAAAAGAGATGGGGGGCCTACTCCACAAGAAACGTGAAGAATGGGGATGGTCTTATTATTCATGTTGCAAGCTCTCATAAGTAGAAGGGGGTCGGACTATATGGAAAATTAGATTATTACCTTATCTGCAGTGAGAAGCTTGCAAGGAGTTGTGGGGGTTGCATTTAGAGTTTTGTTGTTAAAGAGTTGAGTTGACAGACCGTGAGCTATCTGTCTGGATGAGAGATAGGATTTTAAGGAGTGGTTGTCAAATTTGGAAGCAAACTCTCCAGGCAAGAGTTTTTGAGGGCTCGAAGACTTCCTGTCTGACCTATTGCTGGTAACCCTAGGAAGGGAAGTGGGGATTTCGAAGGACTGGTGATAAGAGAAGGGGAACACTTCCTTGGGTGTGACAGGTGCATGGGGAATGAGGGACTGTGGGATAGTTGCAGTAGTGGGAACTTAGGACTGGGAAATTCTGTTGAGTTTCAGGCCATAACTTATCATTAGGAACCTTTTTTTACCTGGTGGAGTTGAGCCCCATCTCAGGGGTGACCTGTTGCTGAAAGATTATGAGCAACAACGTCTATGGCTGGGAGGAATGTCTGAGTCAAGGCCACAATTGGTGACTTTTAGAAAAATATAAGTGTTCTTTACGAGCTTGTCTTGTTTACTATGTACATATTTGACTACGTTTTCCATGGGTTAAATTTTTGTATGTGTTGCATATAAGTATTTGCTGTTAGTTTGTTAATTGTTGCATGTTCATGTAAGTATGGTGTTTTCAGTCTTTAATTGTAGTTGCACACGAGTATGTCAATTGATGGTAACCTTTCCTGTTAAGTTTAACCTTGTGTTTTGGTTATGAGTCATCAAGAAGAGGGTTGAGTGGCTGGGTGCACATGATTGTAGCATGTGTGCTTCAAAAGGTTGGAACTTGTGTGTGTGGTTAAGGAATTAGACCCCATGCACAATATTAATAGAAGTGGCACATGATGCCAAGGTGGTTGTGTGCATGATTGTACTGTGTGGTAAGTATGCTGGTGCATGTAGTTTTTTGATTTACTTCTGCTGCTTAAGGTTGTATTAAAATAAATATTTGCTTGCGCTGTTATAATTTGTGTGGCATGACTCAATTGGGATGAGTGTGTACCTCAAGTGATACTACACAAAGTGGTGTGTAAATTAGTAACTGCACAGTGACATTTTAGAGTAGCATTTCTCAGTAATATGATGGGGTTGTTACAATTTTGTATCAGAGTATGTGTAAGGTGGTAACATGACTTGGTGGGAGACTGGGTATGTTACAGATTTAGGTGGTAATGTGACTCAGTGGGAGACTGGGTACGTTACATATTGGTATCAAAGATTTGTCATAATGTGTTATGGAGTAGCATGGCCTAACCTGGGTGGCTGGGGATGTTACACCTACACAAAGACCTGGATTCATTGACTAGAAACCTAAAGGGAAAACAAATGCACCTTGTCAAAGTCGAAAGAAGAATACATGTCAGTACTATGGAAAGATTGAACATGTGGAGAAGGTCTAATATAAGAAGAGAGATGATTTAGAGGAGAAGCTAAAATTCCTTGAAGGAGACGTGTCCGCTGTTCACCGACCCACTGATAATTTCACCTTACAATTCATAATTTCTCAAGCCTTGCTGTCTCATTCTGCGCATAACGAATGGGTAGTCGAATCTGGGTGGACTCATCATATGGCTAAGGATGCTTTCTTGTTCACGTCCTTGAATGAAGCTGAGGAGAGGAATATTATGTTTCCGATGATTTTTCTCTCGATATTGTTGGTCATGGTGATGTTTCCAGTCAACATGGGAGAATTGTTGACGTTTATCATGTGACAAATATTAGTGACAATTTGTTTTATGTTGCTCAACTAACAAAGACAGGTAATATTGTGGAGTTTTGGACATATCGGTTATTTGTTTTAGATTTAAAGAAATTTTAGTCGATTGTTGCCGCATGATTTCTCAACCCAAAGGATAGTTTGTATAAATTCCATGACATGAATTGACCCTACATTGAATTGAATGATCTTGTTGCTAACACTAATGAGCGAAGTTGAACTTGGCATGAACAACTTGGACACTTGAATTTTTGAAGTCTGTAGTCAATGAAAACTTAGAGAATGGTTGTTGGTTTACCTAAAGTGTTTCCCCCTGATGGAGTCTATAAAGGATTTGTGCTTGACAAGCATCATCATGAACCATTTGACTCTAGTAAAGCATGGTGAGAAAATAACCTATTGGATATAGTTCACAATGATCTATGCTGCATCAATCTACCTTCTCTAGTAGGTGCAAGGTATATCTTGACTTTCATTGATGATCTCTCTCATTTCACTTGGGTTTATTTTCTAAAAAATAAAAATCTTGTCTTTGAAAAGTTCAAATAATTTAGAGCCTTCATTTCTTCACTCTAACTATCCAAGATAATTTCTTCACTCATACGAGAATAGCCAAGTACATAGAAAAATTAACAAATAAGATAGACATGCTTGTACAATGATCAACGAAGCTTCAAGGTAATCATCTGCACATGAGAAAAACTGGTAAGCCATGAGAGTATAAACAAAATACAACAAACTCAAAAAAACTCAAACAAATGCATAAGTTACCTCATCAACTCCATTGCTAAGTTTCTCTTGATATTCTATGAGCCACCCATGTGATCCACAACCCATCAAATTCCAAAGAGAAAATATGTAAGGTATGAATGATGAAAAGATTAAAATGATTTCTCTCTCATGCTCCTAGCATACCTCTCGTGATTTCTTCTTTTCAAGAAAATGTTTCCCTCTTGTTGGTTGTTTACTGTTCATCTTATATTCTTTGTTTGATGGATGGTTCCAACAATTTTGGTGGTTTAACGAACTGAGGTCATACGGGCTTGAACTGCCTAGGATTTTAATACTTTATAAATAATACCATTCAGTAGAAAAATATTTTATCCACGTGTCAGTTTCAACTTACTTGAAGGAGATTTGTTGTTTCTTTATCAAATGTTCAAATACTCTTAACCAAATATGTATTTAGAAAATATCACAAGTAATAAGTCATTTTTTTGAAACTGATGATGACAACCAACCATCTGAGATTGCGAACACTGATAACTTCAATTCACGATTAATGGAACCAATAGTAAGAAGAACTGCATGATTATGGTGACGAGGTATGTTTCAACTGAGCCAACAGATTGGTCCATGACAAATACAATGTCTTAAATGTGACTTGTGCAAAGCCGGGTACCATTCAATGTTTATTTGAGGAAAATTGGGACATTATCAGAATAAACATATCCATTTTCGATGATGGAGCGATGCTTCGTATAATTTAATATCTCCTTGTATGCAGGTTTGACGAAGAAGAGAGATGAACCGTCTTCGTCATTTTTTTTATTTGTAACGGGGTCATCAACTATCCACCCGAAGGGGCACATATGAGCAACCACGATGTGAAACACCTAACTTTGGTGGACCTAGATAATTGAACCCACCACCTCATGATAGAAGGCTAACGGCTTGGCAGCAGGAGATCCAACCAACTGGACTACCTGACGAGGCTAATCGTCTTTGTCATTTGCCAACTGTTAATTTTTTTTTCTTGGAAACTGAGTCATGTAACCTAAAATGGTGTGTTGGGATTGTTACATGATGATAGGGAACATCATATAAAAAAGAGGACTAATAACATGAAGTGGACTATCCATTGAATAAGATAAGGTGGTTAGGGCCCAAAAAGAAATTACGTGAACTATCATGGAATCTAATGATAATAAATAATAATATATATCTTTACTTTTTGACACGGAAGAGAGTAAGTTCATAACTTAAATTCATGGTTTTAAGGAGATGAAATAACAAGGCAAACTATGTATGATATAATAATGAGTTTAGCTTTTGACATACCATGAAAAAATACCAACCCAAAGACATGGTAATAATGTTATTCTTAGAAAAAGAGAGGCATGGGAATATCCCATGAGTGAAAAATATGAGGGTTATGAGTTAGATTATGACAAAGTTAAGAATGTGGGAAATGAGAAAAAAAGTTTTTTAAAGTGATAGGACAAGAATACTGACAATTTCGCCAAATACCATATTAACCTTGCTGACAACTTAGAATGAACTTGCTTCCATTTGAATGAACCTGTAACCTGTAGTATAAAATATATTGCCTAACGATCATGGTCATTCATTAGCCATATCATAAATTATAAAAAATTCTTGAGTGACAAGATATCTGAAGACATCTTCCTTGAATGTGTAGCAGTAACTCAACGACAATGCACAAGACTTTGTGCAAGCAATTGTAAAATTAGGGGGGAGCCTGGCAATGCTTTGCTGACTAAGTATTGTTGGCCAAAAATGTAATCAACACATACCAACCAACATATGTGCGTGAAGCAATTTATAGAGATTGAAAAGATGAGGGGGTTTGGTCCTGTGTATAATAAACAACGACATAACTCTTTAACTCTTTGAAAAAAGGGTTAGCAAGCTGGATGAACTATCATGGATGTGTTTTATGGGAGAAACCCAAGCGTAAAATTGAGCATCCATGACACATATATGATGGAGCTATCTCAAATGGCGGGGACAAAGAAAGGGAAAGAAGGAAGATGTGGGAAGGGATGATGAATTTGACGAGAAAGGATGTCTTTCTTTGCTTGATTTGCAAGCGTATGGTAGGAAAAGCATGGGGTTCTAGAAAACAATCAAGCAATCTTGTTCATCTGCAAGCTTGCTATCTCCAAAAGAAAAGGTTAATCAATTTATCATAATATGCAAAACCGTTTCTAAATCATTGATCATTGTTCAAGAAAATTTGACCTCTAAAATCAAGGAGAAAATAAAAATACAATCTAAGAAAAAGAGAAATACAAAACTAAATAAACTAAAAACCTAACTTACCCTCCCCCCTTTTTCTATTATTTATGTACAAAAGGAAGGGAAAAACATTCTTAGACTCAGGTGGGATGAAATTTTGCATAGAGAAATGCATCATATTTTTTAGATGGATGATTAATGACTTGAAAGACAATGCAAGAAGAATGTTGATCACCCTGCCAACCAACAAATACATGTGGCAAGGGTAATGGGTTTGTCAAGATCCAGAAAAAGTGATCACCATCTTGCAGGACCTGCCAACCAATGAGATGGGATTTAGGCATGATATTGGAAACATGAGCATGATCAATAACATTAGAATGACGGTTAGAAGTTTCGATGTCGAGGATGGGGTTAATGGGATCTTTAAGCATCATAAGGTAATCATCTACAATCTCCTGATTAGGAAAAAAATTACCATGCTCTGAGGGAGAAATTAAACGATTCAAATGCATATGAATGCCTTTGAATCTATCATCATCAAAATAAATCATGCATGCAAGAGAGATATTTATATCATCATTGAATTCCTCAACCTCTTTGAATTGAAACAATGGTTTTGAAACGATATTATATAATTCAAGGTTTTGATCGAACTTATGAAAATTTTCAAAAGAGGACTCATCACCTGTATCAATAAAATGATAAGAACCCTCATTATCTTGATTTGACCTTTCATAAGTGACATCATAAACTATGCTATGAATTAATAAACTAATAAACTAACACTTTATAAATAATAACATTCAATAGAAAAATCTTTTTTCCACGTGTCAGTTTCAACTTACGTGAAGGAGATTTGTTGTTTCTTTATCGAATGTTCGAATTGATTATGTTATAATTTTTTTCATGATTCATGTTAAATAATATAAACCATTGAGGAATAATATAAACCATTGAGGCATGTAAAAGGAATTGAAGTTCACGACATCAATTGGCGAATTCCATCATATATTTGGTTTTATGTTGACGTTGAGAGAAAGATATCAAGTATTGTGCTTGCATGATCACATGGTCGTCAATGTTGGAATGTTTTGCATGGAATTTTTATCCTTAATATCGTGTCTTTTCATCATATCATATATCCCAAAATAGGCGGTGGGGTCAAAATGGAACACAATTAACCAATCCACGATGTTTATGAATTTGTATGCTATAATCCAACATAATGATATTTATTTTGAAATGGTGTGTTGGGATTGTTACATGATGATAGAGAACATATAGGGAACATCGTATAATGAAGAGGATTAGTAACATGAAGTGTGGACTATCCATTGTATAAGACACATGTTGTATGGCAGCGTAGTCCCTGTTGACTTGAATTGAGAATAAATGCATAGGGATGAGGAAATAGTAGCGGAGGCAGATGGAAACTGCAACAGAGATGTGGCAAGAAACATGAAGCACATGTGGTATCCATGCAGTAAATGACACGTGCCCCCTAGAGTCCCATTTATTTTTTGAAACTATATAATCTATTTTGCTATGCTCAAAATTTCTGTCTATTTTATTTGTATATGTGCCAACACAAAAAAAGTTATATTAAAATCAAATAAACACAATTTCTTGACATTCAACATAGTGAAAGATAAAAATCTATGAGGACATATATATAAAAGGAGATAAAAAACAATTTTGAAATTAAATAAACACATTTTCTTGACATTCGACATAGTGAAAGATAAAAATTTATGATGAAATATATATAAAATGAGATAAAAAACAGTTTTATTTGAAATATATCAAAAATAATATTGTTTGTTTCATATTCCTGGAAATTTAAATGTGTTTGTCATATAGACTGGGATTGGGGCTCCCGTGGACCATAAGAGAAATATGTACAAGAAATAGGACTATGGAAAGAATAAGTGGGCAACGATAGAGTGTAATACCTGAAAATAATAAATTGAAAGGTATCGATCTTTGGCTAGACATTTCTATTTAAAAAAGTGGAATAACTGGATTGATAAATAAAGAAGGATGTGATCAATATAGACTTACAGTGATGGTACATATCACCCCTTTTGATATTTTTTTGCTGATGCATTTTTATTGTTGTTGTTGATGACTACTGGAATCGTGGCAATTGCCTGTTTCCTTTCGTCGACGACCTGCTTCAATTCCCTCTCGAGCCATTCTTGAATGTAGCTTCTCAAGGGGGCGACATTGATCTCATTCCAGATTTCTATGTTGAAAAGTTCCTTTTCTAATTCCCTTAGATCGATAGACAGATTACACAGAGCTTGATCAATTTGTTCATTCTGTACCGAATAGTTGACTAGCCAGTTGTCGATGTCATCTTCATCATATTCAAGGATGCTGTAAAAATTTTCCAAAGACAACGCCTTAAAAATATCAACCTGTTTATCAAAGGCTTGCTTAGTTAATGACAATGAGTTGATGATTAAATTGGTGTCTTGGAAGTCGTTGGTCCTTCTGGCTAAGTCTATTTTGGTCAGCTTTGTGAATAATTTTTCTTTCTTTGATATGGCTTGTTCACATGACTGGACAACGAGATACATGTTCTTCATTTTTTCTTTCCAGCATGCATTAATTGAGTGATCCAGTTTTTGGATGGGAGATCTTGTTGTCTTCTTCTTGTTTATGTCATGTTGTTTACAATTGTGCCAAAAGGAAGGACCATGTCTAAATAGAAATGTTCTTCATTTTTTAATTCCGCCTACAAACGTTCGAGCAAATTATCTGCCCTTGTTCCAAGGGAAGCCATGGTTTGTGATGTTTCCCATGACTCAAAAATCATGTCCATTCTTTTCTTGATATTATTCTCCACATATTCTCTACACGATGCGAGGAGGCTGGAGGATCCTTTTAACTTGGCTGTAGGGGTGGTAGGCATGACTATTTCCAAAGGACTAGAAATCAATGGCATAGGAATCAAAGCATCTTCCAATTCCTTCACCCGATCCTTCAGTATGACATTCTCGGCCTCAATGCCTCCAATGGAGTCATCAAGAGCATCTACGGTCTCTATGTGAAGTCGACAGATTTGGGGTGGCCGCATGTTCGCAAGGTTAACCTCTGAAAGAGATTTTCCTTTCTTATTTTTTACATCATTTTTTTTCAATAATTAATTTTTTGGACTGGCTGTCAAAAACAACGCTCTGGAACACGAATGATTCATCTTCGTCAAAATTTTTGGTATCGGCTATGTCCATTGGATGACTATGTTGGATCCTGTCTTCAAGATGATCAAGGTTTCAGAATACGCTATCCAGATTAGGCTCAAGTTCCATGTTCTCACTCTCAATTTCGGGCTCTTTTGCCTGTCCCACAATTTTTTTTTCTATTCTTGTCCATGGGAAGCTTGTGAGAACTATCAATTTTAGGGTGAGAAGGGTCGTTATCTCCTCCTCCGTTTGAAGAATTCTGAGTTGCTTTGTTGTTGTGGTGGGCCATCGGAGCGATGCTCAGGGATGTCGTACTTTTGGGAGTGATATCCGCTGATTGAACACTCTTCTCACTGGGGCCTTTTACCTGTTGCTTGTACAATTCAGTGGTGCTTTGAAGTGTGTCTGGGTCACTGACATCAGAAGCATGGGAATTGTTATCAGTGTTTCTTTTTTCGATCAGGTGTTTTTTGAAAAAATAATTGCCGAAGCCAAGTGTTTGTAAATGTTCTAAATTTTATTTATTAGGGTCGAACCCTCTTAGGCTTTCAACATATCTTAGGTTCAAGTTGCTGAAATGGGTTGCAAATTCGTCAATTTTTTTGACGTTCCTCAACACAAAGTCCCCGACTTTCCAAGGCAGAGGAATGAACTATTTTTTTCTCTTCTCTTGGAATAGATGCAACCAATAGTTGTATTGTCTTGCTATTTCTATAACAAACATTATGTCCGTAATGTGACATGGAAGGAGAGTAGGTTTTTCCCTGGAGCCAAAAATCCTTATCATAGTGTAATTATCCATATGTTCAAGTGCCCTCTTCCTATCCAAAAATCTGGTTGCCTGGTAAGATATGCAGGGAGCATATTTTCCTAACAACAAAACTTTGAAAACAGACACAAAGCCGTTAAAAACCTCATAAAAACAGTGGGAGGCCTTGTGCTTCCACAAGGCCTAGAACTCGAACGTTACTGGGTTGAATTCCTAGTTTACCTTCTTGGACAAAGACAGTTTTGGAAATTGGTAGCAATGCACTATTGCAAAAACCAAGTAGGATGAAATATAAAATTTCTTCTCCTTTTTGAAGTTTGAAAATTGGGAACATATTTCATGGGAAATTAGCTTTCCCCAATAAAAAATGGCTTGTTCCTTGACTGTGAAATACAAAATATAAAGAGCCATGTGGGAAATAGTTGCTGTGGACTCCTGTCCCGTTATTCTTGTAAACAACCAGGCAATTTCCTGGAATGGATTTCTAAATGAACTAACCTACAAGCTTGTGATATATTCAGGAACTGCCATTGGGTCTTCCAGGAACTCGGGCAAGAGGTCCAACCCGTTATTATGTTTTCTTAGAAACTGCTTGGAATCTTCTCCTTTGAACGTCAATGTTGGCTCCGAAAATATTAACATCTGTCAGAAGACCTGAGGTGACAAAGAAACAAAAGAGTGGTCCTACAGTGGAATAATTCTTTGGTCTGAAATATATTTATTGGTGCACCAAGAGACCATCTCCTTACAATCAAAAACTTTAGGGACACAACCTGTATGAGAAATCCCAGAGGTCCAAATTACTTTTTTCTGGGTGGCAGGAGATGAGTAATAAGAATATGCCCAGGACCACTGGAAGTTCTAGTCCTCATGCCTGAATAGGTTCACTATATCTCCACAGAACTGCTGTCGATATTATGCCATAGGTTTATGAGAACGCTCATTTTCTCCAGGCGATGGTTGAAATGAACAGTTGGAGGCGATAATATAACCCTCCGCAAATGTTGGTTCAATGCTTATGAATGGGAAAGGTCCTCGAGCCTTTCACTCATTAATGACAATCTCTATGGGTGCTTCATGATGAGCTGTTAGCAATAAATCTTACTTATTGCATATTTATAAGTGCGAAGGTGGCAGGTACGACGAAGTGAAATTAAGGATTGGAAGTTTTGTGAACGTACCAATCCGATGACGTGTGAACGACATTCCATGATTTTGAAAGCAACACTCAGAAGGGATAATATAACCCTTCTCAAATCTTGGTTTAATGCGTATTAATAGGAGATCTCCTCGAGCCTTTTGCTCATCAATGACAATCTATATGGTTCCTGCATGATGAGCTGTTAGAATTAAAGATCACTAATTGCATATTTAGAAACAAGATATATATATACACATTTTTTTTATTATAGACAAGTGCAAAGGTGACGAAGACAGGGAAGAGAAAGCAAGGAATGGTAAGGTATGAAAAGCGGTCAGATGAGATTAAAAATAGGGTTACGGGGGATACTCAAGAGAGGTGAGTGTTCAACGGTCAAATTTTATGTCTTGAAATTTTTGACTACAAAACGTGTAAAACGGAAGAGAGCATGATGGGGCAGTTCAATGACCGGTTTGTACATTTTCGGAATTCCGGGAAAGTGGCCAAGTCTGGAATAGGGAAACAGTAAGTTAGACTCATTTTCAGAATTAAGGATTGAATATTTCATGAACTTTCCAACCTGACGACGCTCAAATGACATTCCATGATGTTTGAAATTAACACTCGGAAGGGATAATATAACCATCCAAAATTTTTGGTTTTATGCATATTAATGGGAGATCTCCTCAAATCTTGGTTTAGCATTAATGCTTGCTAATTGCATACTTAGAAATAAGACCTTATATACACACACACACATAATATATACATATATATACAATCTTTTCTATTATAAATAAGACTCTTATATATATACATAAGTATGAACAACGGTCGAATGGGCTTGAAAGTAGGGTTGCAAGTGATACGGAGGAGAGGTGAGCACCTGGCTGTCAAATTATATGTCTTTATAATATATATATATATATATATATATATATATATATATATATATATATATGTTTTTCTAAACAATTTTTTATTATTGACAAGTGCAAAGATGACGGGGACAATATATATATATATATATATAAACAAGCTTTTTTATTATAAGTAAAAAAGATGGGGCAGTTGATCCGGATTATTTTCGGCACGAAATGAGAGAAGAGATATAACATAGAAATATTCAGAGATATTGCAAGAGAGACAACAATATAACAGAGATATAACAGAAATATAAAAAGAGTCACAGATATATAGTAATACACGATTTCTATTAATGAAATAAATGTACAGAGACTGTAAAAGTACAGAGTGAAAGACTCGCTAGAATGGTGGTAGCTTATCTTTGAGAAGAGA
>ML778711.1:897066-908296 GCA_009831015.1 Picea engelmannii
TGGACATTTCAAATTCTGTTTTCATAGAATTAGCAAACCACTGGATAGATGATTCATTAGTACAGCCAAAAATAATATCATCTACATAAACCAAAACAACTAGTAAATTATCACCTTCAGACTTAATGTAAAGGTTACTGTCAACAATACCTTTTTTGAATCCTTTTTCTTCTAGAAACTTTTCCAGTCTATAATACCAAGCTCGTGGTGCTTGTTTTAGTCCATATACGGCATTCTTCATCTTGCAAACATAATTAGGATTATCTGTCAAAGAGAATCCTTCAGGTTTCTCCATATATACTTCTTCCTCTAGATCTCCATTAAGAAATGTTGACTTAACATCCATCTGATAAACTTTGAAGTTCTTGTGACATGAATAAGCAAGAAATATTCTAATAGCTTCCAATCTTGCCACTGGTGCAAAAGTTTCATCAAAGTCCTGAACTTCAACTTGTGCATATCCCTTACAGACCAATCTAGCTTTATTTCTAACAACTTGTCCTTTTTCATTCATTTTATTTTTGAACACCCATTTGGAACCTATTACATTCTTATCTTCGGGTCTAGGGACAAGCTCCCAAGTATTGTTCTTCTCAATCTGATCTAGCTCTTCATACATTGCTCTAATCCAATTATCTTCCTGGCTAGCTTCTTCAAAATTTCCAGGTTCAGTCATAGATAAAAAGGCAACATGAGATTGTTCTAAGTCTTTAATCAATTTCCTTCTTGTCTGAACTCCTTCATTTATATCCCCAATTATCTGATTTTCAGGATGATTCTTTCTAATAATTCTGAGAGGTGATTTTGCTTCTTTTTGTTTATTTATGTCAGTTTGAATATTTATATCTTCAGTTGATCCAAACTCTTCTCTTTCTGATCCTTGGACATGTTCATCTTCATCTTGAACTGTATCTTCTGTTCTTGGTTCAGCACTGCTTACATTTATGACTGGGATTTCTTCATCAACTTTTATATCTATACAATCAACTAGTTTGTGCAGTCTCTTATTGTAACATCTGTACCCTTTACTATTTGTAGCATAACCTAAGAAGATACCTTCATCAGACCGGTCATCATATTTGCCAATATTTTCATCATTGTTCTTGATATAACATTTACTTCCGAAAACTTTAAAATTCTTGATTGAGGCAGGTCTACCAAACCAAAGTTCATAAGGGGTCTTGTAACTGTGTGGTATGAGATGAGCTTTGTTAAGGATATGAACAACTGTATTTATTTCTTCCACCCAATATGTCTGAGGTATGTTCCTTTCATTCATCATTGATCTTGCCATTTTCTGTACTGACCTATTCTGTCTCTCAACAACTCCATTTTGTTGTGGAGTCCTTGGAATTGTGTACTCTCTTTTGATCCTATGCTTATCAAAGAACTCTTTGAAGTTTCCTGAACTGAAATCTCCTCCTCTATCATACCTTACTGCCTTTAATCTTTTTCATGTTTGATTCTCATTCAAAGCCTTAAATACCTTGAATTTTTCAAATCCTTAAGATTTTTCTTTCAAAAAGGCAACCCAAGTTAGTCTAGAATAGTCATCAATAATCAACATAAAGTAATTTTCTTTTCCCGTACCTTCTTTCCTTGATGGACCACATAGATGCATATGTACTAACTGAAGAGGTTTTTCTATTGAGGGAAAGTTTTTAGATTTGAACTGAGTGCGAGTAAGCTTTCCTATCTGACAGGGTTTACAAACAGAGTCATATGGATTTGATATCTTCGGAAGATCTTTTACTACCCCATTGTTTTTTAGTTTGATTATGTGATCAAAATTTAGGTGAACAAGTCTCCTATGCCACAACCAACTTTCATCATATTTGATTAAGTTGCATTCTTCTTCTTCTTCTTTTAAAACATAGACATTGTTTTCTGTTCTTATAGCTTTTGCAACTAGTTGACCTGAATCCACAGTTTTTATTCTACAATATTTAGAGGTAAAAACAACTTTACACCCTCAGTCACAGACTTGACTGACACTAAGAAGATTATGTTTCAAATCTTCTACAAGCAACACATCTTGAGATTTTCTTTTTCCATTACACAAATTTACAATTCCTTTACCTTTTATCTTTCCAGGTGCATCATTTCCAAAAGTTACATTCCCTAATTTGCTATCACTTAGATTTAGAAACTTACTTCTATCTCCAGTCATGTGTTTGGAGCATCCACTATCAATATACCAGGGATTCTTATTCCTTTGGTCTGATAGCACTAGTCCACACTTGTCATCTACTTTCTTCTTCCAGACTTTGACATTTTCAGTAGTGAAGATCAAATCTGAATTGTATTTCCTTAAGCGATAGTCTGCAACTTTATGACCATAATTATGACAGTTGTAACATTCTGGTTCACTGAATAATAGATCATAACGATTTTTATGCTCATATATGTTGTTTTGTTTCACCTATGTCCTTCTCTTGGTCATCACATGATTTATAATTTGTGATTTTTTGTTGCTTGGCTATCTCAATCTTTGTTGTGGAAGATAGTTATTCATTGAGTATCTTGATTGTTCATATCTAAATCTTAAAGAACAATTTATAGCCTTCTGACCAAAATTAGAGCAGAGAAAACAATAACCATACAAAAAATCTTTGTACCTTGAAAAAATCTATCTTCTTTGAAGAGGTTGACTTCTGTCATGCCAATAATCTTTCTGGTCTACAAATTCAGTTCTGGGGCTCTTTCTTTCATTTCCTCTTGGTGGCCAATTTTCCTTCTTTGTTTTTGTAGAGTGTCTGTTGTCAATGGTTGAGGATTTGAAAAACTTGATAGATTTTGTATTACCTGGGTGATCACTACTTGATCCTTCTTCATATCCCAATCCAACTTTCAACTTTCAATTTCTTTGCTGATTTAGAATGGAGGTGAATTCTTCCGAGGCTTTAATACTTGGCAGATTTTGATGATACAATCCTTTAAATTTCTCCATTTCTTTTCTAGTTTTTACTATCTCTTCTTCTAAGGCTTCACACCTGACTTTCTTCTCTGACAATTGTTGTTTCAGTATGTCTTCTATTTTCTTTGCCTCTTCTAATTCCACTTTCAGTAGAGCAAAGTCTTCATCAGGTTTTTTACTATCTTTCTCGAACTGTGTCAACAATTGTTTTTGCTTTCTGTTCTTAGTTCTGAGTCTATCAATTTCTTCCAGTGCACTGATCAGTTCTCCTTCCATATCAAACACAACTTCTTCATAATTATCATCACTGCCTGTGCTTTTATTATCATAATCCTCCTTGGAAATAAGCATGAAGTCATTTTCCTTATCTTCACAGGATGAGTCACTATCGGTGTCTTCTGAGGAATTGTCATTATTTGCAACCAAACTTTTCTTCTTATTATATTTCTTGTATTTGTACTTCTTTTCATCATCAGAGTTCTGGTCCTTTTTCTGATGGGGACACTTAGATGCAAAATGACCTATCTTACCACAGTTAAAGCATTTGAAGGGCAACTTCCCTTGATATTTTCCTAACCCTTTCTTTAACCTTCTCACAAAATTTTCCTCAATATCATCTACTTCTGAATAAGTATTCTTGTCTGCTTTAAAATATGCTTCTCTAGTACTGGATTTATCTTTGTTAATTCTCATTTCATATGCAGTTAGAGTTCCTAGAAGTTGATCAATGGACAGAGTTTTAAGATCATTTAATTCTTCTATTGCAGAGAATTTTGGATTAAATTTATCAGGCAGAGATCTTAAAATCTTCTGAACTAAGAGAGAGTCATCAAACTCCTCACCAAGACCCTTCATGGCATTTACAAGTTCTTCAACTCTTAAAAAATACTTGCTAATAGTTTCATCTTCATTCAGCTTTAGTTGTTCAAATTTCAATATGTATGTTTGAAGTTTGGCATCTTTTACTTTCTCATTTCCTTCATAACTGTTAATAATTTTATCCCACATTGCTTTGGCAGTATCAAGATGCATCACCTTTACAAACTCAGCTTCAGCAAGTCCATTCAAGATAGAATTCATCCCCTTAGCATTAAAACTAAACTCTAACTTATCATCCTTGGAGGCTAGCACAATAGGCTTTGTATATCTAGTCTCTACTACATCCTAAACATCAACACCCAAGGCCATTAAGTATGTTCTCATTCTAATCTTCCAGAAGGCAAAATTTGTTCCATCAAATAGAGGGGGCTTAGAGGCTGAAGTCCCTTCATGACTTGTCATGTTTAATCTTATAGATCTACCTTTGAATAAAAGGAACCCACTCTGATACCAATTGTTGAAATTACTAATACAACTGAGAGGGGGGGGGTGTGAATCAGTTGTCTTTGAGCTTAAACAATTTTAACTCTATTAAAATATTCTTAATCTTTCTTCAAGTGATCATCAACATTATACAGCATATGCACAGTAAAATAAAAAATCATCAGTCACACATAAGGTATACACATAGACAAATTTTCACGAGGAAACCCATAAAGGGAGAAAACCTCTTCTTCTTCGAAATGATAGGCAGTCTTTTAAGTTTTGTACATCATCTTTAATTGAGAACCAATTCAATGTGAGGCTGCTACCTCTGTTTTACAAGCTGCAACTTGTTTGAGAGCACTAACTCTCTGGTTTCTCTAGCACCCACTAGAAGGAAGGACCAACTCCCTGGTTTCTCTAGCACCCACTAGAAGGAAGCACCAACTCCCTGGTTTCTCTAGCACCCACTAGAAGGAAGCACCGACTTCCTATATGTTCTAGCACCAACTGGATGGAAGCACCAACTGGATGGAAGCACCAACTTCTAGTTACACAGGCTCCAACCTGTATAAAAGAGAACACTTGTTCTCCCTAGCACCACCCTACCACCCTGGTTTCTCTGGCTACAACCAGATGGAAGCTACAACTTCCTGTGTTCAAGCTCCCACTTGAAACTCTGAGGACAACAGTCCTCCCGAGCACCTCCCAACCTCCCTAGAACATAAATGAACATGAACATATAAACATTCAACTACACAGATACATCAATTCTTACCAATCTTTCTTTGTTCTGTACATCTGGTCATCTTCTAACTGTTCTGCAATTCATTTCTTCCTCTATCTGTTCAGCAGGTATGCTTTGCATCAACTTCTTCTATCATTCTTCTCTTCTTCAACTTGTTCTGTTATACTCCTCTACGTTTCATCTCACACTAGACATTTACTCAATCTCATCCTGTGCATCCTCTCTTTTTCCTTTTCTTACATCTTCATTCTTTTCTCATACAGAACAACCAACCCCACACAATCTGTCTCATCTTCTTTTATACACACTCACGGTGGTTCAACTTCCCATCTCCTTAGGCAAAAGGAAGACAACTGTCTCAGCAACTGAAATGCCAACTAATCGGCAATCATGAGTTCGTTTCGCTAACAGATTCCAAACTAAGGAGTTAACTGTGAGAGAGAACAGTAACCCTCCGATCAACACTTGATCTGACGGTTCAGATCATTCCGTGATTTTGCATATCGCGATTTCGACACTCCTGATGTTCAATGTTCTTGTCACTTACAAATCTCGATCTACGAAATTCCGATACAGAACTTTTTTGCACTAGCTCCTTCCCGAATATAACTATGGTAATAACCAAGCGCCTATGCAAAAAGCGCTTTCGCGATTTCTCGTTTCGTGATTTTCGACACTATGCTCCATTGACCCCAAGTCAACGAAATTTTGATCACTTGCCACATATCCTGTGATTCCATGGTCCAGATCTGATCTTGATTCAATGTCTATAATTGAATTGCAATTTCGCGATTTCGACATTCTTGATGCATTGATTTCTTTGCCTCTCCATGTCACGATTCGTGAAACTCCGATATGGAGTTTGATCAACGATCCATATCTGATCTCTATTCAACGGCTGTGATTAAATCGCGATTTTGCATATCGCGATATCAGGATTCCTGATGTTAATAAACTTTAACATCTCCAACTCTCGATCCCTGAAACTCCGACATGGAGTTAGATCAACGGTCCAGAACTGAGCTTGATCCAATGGCTGCGATTGAATCACAATTTCACATATCGCAAAATTGGCATTCTTGTTGCATTGTTTCTTTGACATCTCCAACACACGATCCTTGAAACTCCGACATGGAGTTAGATCAACGGTCCAGATTTGAGCTTGATTCAACAGCTCCGATTGAATCGCAATTTCGCATATCACGAAATCGGCATTCTTGTTGCATTGTTTCTTTGACATCTCCAACACGCGATCCTCGAAACCTCGACATGGATTAGAATCAACGGTCCAGATTCAACCTTGATCTGACAACTCAGATTAAGTCGTGATTTCACATATCGTGATTACGCCCGCTTCTCCTTGTACCTTAAAGGACGTGCGGGTTCTTCTTGATCCAACGATGGTCATATCTTGTGCTTGGATCTAACGCCTGAGATCTGTCCTCCTCTTCAACGATCTCTTCTTGTCTACATTCAGATCTGACGACCCTCGTTCTTTCAGGAATTTTGAATGGATCCAACGATCAAAAATGCTTCTCAAGCTTTATGGGCCTTTGATCATTCGATCAACCTGAACTTATCTTTTGTTTGCCTGGTTGCATTGCCTTTGATCATTCGATCTTCCTGAACTTATCTTCTATTTTCCTATCTGTTACAAACTTCCTATACTCATGCCATCAATCCTCTGTACATTCCTCCTGTACTTATGCTACTTTCTATCAATGACAAGCATTCGATGTCTGTTAAATATTTTCCATTCGCTGTCTGTTAAATATTTGCCAACAATATCCCCCTTTGGAATTGATGGCAACACAAGCACCCACATGCGTTCGAACTCGACTCTCCTCCCAAACTCTTTTCTCCCCCTTTGACATCAATGTCAAAGAAGAAGCATTCTTCCCCTGATTTGTTGCAAAACATACTCCCCCTGTCGACTATAAGCATATTGGAGATACACCAGATATTCAATAAGTAATCCCCTTGACCAGGTGAACAGATTAGACACAAGAGATTATAACCCCCAACTTTTGACGAAGATATCCAAAAGGGGTTGCTGCTAATGGTTTAGTAAAGATATCAGCAATCTGTTCTGTAGAATGTATATAATTGAGTTGAACAATTTTTTTTGTAACTTGTTCTCTGAGAAAATGGTACTTGATTGGAATATTCTTAGTTTTGGAATGAGGAACATGATTCTTGGAGACACTAATGGCACTGGTGTTAGAACAATGAATTGGAATGGGATCAATGTAATTTACCTTCAGATCTACAAGAGTTTGTATCATCCATAAAATTTGTGTGCAGCAAGTAGCAGCAACAATGTATTCTGCCTCTGTAGTGGATAATGAAATAGATCCTTACTTTTTACTAGGCCATGCAACTAATGAGTCACCCAGAAAGAATGCTCCTCCACTGGTGCTTTTTCTCTCATCAACACAGTTTGCCCAGTCTGCATCTGAATAAGCAGTTAACTGGAAATTCTAATTTCTAGGGTACCACAGTCCATATGTCATTGTTCCCTTCAAGTATTTAAATATTATTTTGACAGCTACCAAATGAATTTGTTTAGGAGCAAACTTAAAACGACCTACCATTCCAATAGCTTGCATTATATTAGGACGAGATGTTGTGATGTACAGAAGACTACCTGTCATAGAGCGATATGTCCTTTGATCAACATCGGGTGAGATATCATCTTTACTCAGCTTGCAACCAACCACCATAGGTGTGCTAACTGTAGAGGAATCTTCCATCTGAAATTTCTTCAACATCCCTTTCAAATATTTTTCTTGAGAAATAAAAATTTCTGCAGAGCTTTGTTTTATTTGTAATCCAAGAAAATATGACAGTTCTCCTATCATGGACATTTCAAATTTTGTTTTCATAGAATTAGCAAACCACTAGACAAATGATTCATTAGTACAACCAAAAATAATATCATCTACATAAACCAAAACAACTAGTAAATTATCACCTTCAGACTTAATGTAAAGGTTACTGTCAACAATACCTTTCTTGAATCCTTTTTCTTGTAGAAATTTGTCCAGTCTATAATACCAAGCTTGTGGTGCTTGTTTTAGTCCATATAAGGCCTTCTTCAGCTTACAAACATAATTAGGATTATCTGTCAGAGAGAATCCTTCAGGTTTCTCCATATATACTTCTTCCTCTAAATCTCCATTAAGAAATGCTGACTTAACATCCATCTGATAAACTTTGAAGTTCTTATGACATGAATAAGCAAGAAATATTCTGATAGCTTCCAATCTTTCCACTGGTGCAAAAGTTTCATCAAAGTCCTGACCTTCAACTTGTGCATATCCCTTATAGACCAATCTAGCTTTATTTCTAACAACTTGTCCTTTTTCATTCATTTTATTTTTGAACACCCATTTGGAACCTATTACATTCTTATCTTCAGGTCTAGGGACAAGCTCCCAAGTATTGTTCTTCTCAATCTGATCTAGCTCTTCATTCATTGCTCTAATCCAATTATCTTCCTGGCTAGCTTCTCAAAATTTCCAGGTTCAGTCATAGATAAAAAGGCAACATGAGATTGTTCTGAGTCTTTAATCAATTTCTTTCTTGTCTGAACTCCTTCATTTATATCCCCAATTATCTGATTTTCAGGATGATTATTTCTAATAATTCTGAGAGGTGATTTTTCTTCTTTCTGCTTATTTATGTCAGTTTGAATATTTATTCTTCAGCTGATCCAAACTCTTCTCTTTCTGATCCTTGGACATGTTCATCTTCATCTTCAACTGTATCTTCTGTTCTTTGTTCAACACTGCTTACATTTCTGACTGGGATTTCTTCATCAACTTTTATATCTATACAATCAACTAGTTTGTGCAGTCTCTTATTGTAACATCTGTACCCTTTACTATTTGTAGCATAACCCAAGAAGATACCTTCATCAGCCCGATCATCATATTTGCCAATATTTTCATCATTGTTCTTCATATAACATTTACTCCCGAAAACTTTAAAATGCTTGATTGAGGCAGGCCTACCAAACCAAACTTCATAAAGGGTCTTGTCACTGTGTGGTCTGAGATGAACTTTGTTAAGGATATGAACAACTGTATGTATTTCTTCCACCCAATATGTCTGAGGTATGTTCCTTTCATTCATCATTGATCTTGCCATTTGCTGTACTGACCTATTCTGTCTCTCAACAACTCCATTTTGTTGTGGAGTCCTTGGAATTGTGTACTCTCTTTTGATCCCATGCTTATCATAGAACTCTTTGAAGTTTCCTGAATTGAAATCTCCTCCTCTATCATACCTTACTGCCTTTAATCTTTTTCCTGTTTGATTCTCAGTCAGAGCCTTAAATACCTTGAATTTTTCAAATGCTTAAGATTTTTCTTTCAAAAAGGCAACCCAAGTTAGTCTAGAATAGTCATCAATAATCAACATAAAGTAATTTTCTTTTCATGTACCTTCTTTCCTTGATGGACCACATAGATCCATATGTACTAACTAAAGAGGTTTTTCTGTTGAGGGAAAGTTTTTAGATTTGAACTGAGTGCGAGTAAGATTTCCTATCTAACAGGGTTTACAAAAAGAGTCATATGGATTTGATATCTTCGGTAGATCTTTTATTGCCCCATTGATTTTGAGTTTGATTATGTGATCAAAATTTAGGTGACCAAGTCTCCTATGCGACAACCAACTTTCATCAGATTTGATTAAGTTGCATTCTTCTTCTTATTCTTTTAAAACATAGACATTGTTCTCTGTTCTTATACCTTTTGCAACTAGCTGACATGAATCCATAGTTTTTATTCTACAGTCTTTAGAGGTAAAAACAACTTCACACCCTCGGTCACAGACTTGACTGACACTAAGTAGATTATGTTTCAAATCTTCTACAAGCAACACGTCTTGATCTTTTCTTTTTCCGTTACACAAATTTACAATTCCTTTACCTTTTATCTTTCCAGGTGCATCATTTCCAAAAGTTACATTCCCCGATTTGCTATCACTTAGAGTTAGAAACTTACTTCTATCTCTAGTCATGTGTTTGGAGCATGCACTGTCAATATACCAGGGATTCTTTTTCCTTTGGGCTGATAGCACTAGTCCACACTTGTCATCTACTTTCTTCTTCCAGACTTTGACATTTTCAGTAGTGGAGATCAAATCTGAATTGTATTTCCTTAGGCAACAGTCTGCAGATTTATGAACATAATTATGACAGTTGTAACATTCTGGTTCACTAAATAATAGATCATAACGATTGTTATGCTCATATATGTTGTTGTGTTTCACCTATGTCCTTCTCCTGGTCATCACATGATTTATAATCTATGATTGTTTGTTGCTTGGTTGTCTCAATCTTTGTTGTGGAAGATAGTTATTCATTGAGTATCTTGATTGTTCATATCTAAATCTTAAAGAACAATTTATAGCTTTGTGACCAAAATTAGAGCAGAGAAAACAATAACCATAGAAAAAATATTTGTACCTTGAAAAAATCTATCTTCTTTGAAGAGGTCGACTTCTGTCATGACAATAATATTTCTGGTCTACAAATTCAGTTCTGGGGCTCTTTCTTTCATTTCCTCTTGATGGCCGATTTTTCGTTCTTTGTTTCTGCAGAGTGTCTGTTGTCAATGGTTGAGGATTTGACAAACTTGATAGATTCTGTATTACTTAGATGATCACTACTTGATCCTTCTTCATATCCCAATCCAACTTTCAACATTCAATTTCTTTGCTGATTTGGAATGGAGGTTAATTCTTCTGAGGATTTAATACTTGGCAGATTTTGATGATACAATCCTTTAAATTTCTCCATTTTACTATCTCTTCTTCTAAGGCTTCACACCTAACTTTCTTCTCTGACAATTGTTGTTTCAGTATGTCTTCTATTTTCTTTTCCTCTTCTAATTCCACTTTCAGCAGAGCAAAGTCTTCATCAGGTTTTTTACTGTCTTTCTCGAACTGTGTGAACAATTGTTTTTTCTTTCTGTTCTTAGTTCTGAGTCTATCAATTTCTTCTAGTGCACTGATCAGTTCTCCTTCCATATCAAACACATATTCTTCATCATTATCATCACTGCCTGTGCTTTTATTATCACAATCCGCCTTGTCCATAAGCATGAAGTAATTTTCCTTATCTTCACAGGATGAGTCACTATCGGTGTCTTATGAGGAATTGTCATTATTTGCAACCAAACTTTTCTTCTTATTATATTTCTTGTATTTGTACTTCTTTTCATCATCAGAGTTCTGGTCCTTTTTCTGATGGG
>ML778711.1:919941-940753 GCA_009831015.1 Picea engelmannii
GATAGAATACATGTCTAGGGTCCCATATTCATCAGCAGTTGGTAGCTTGATGTATGCAATGGTTTGCACAAGACTAGATATTGCACATGCAGTGGGAGTTGTGAGCAGGTATATGAACAATCCAGGTAAAGAACATTGGGAGGTAGTAAAGTGTATTCTCAGGTACTTGAGAGGTACTACTACACATGCATTATGTTTTGGAGTTTCAGACACTTTTCTACAGGGATATGTTGATTCAGATATGGCAGGTGATAAAGACAGCAGGAGGAGCACCATAGGGTATGTTTTTACTATAGGTGGAACAATAGTAAGTTGGATTTCAAAACTGAAAAAGGTTGTTGCACTTCAACAACAGAGGAAGAGTATGTTGCTGCTACAGAGGCTAGTAAAGAGATTATTTGGTTACAAAGGTTTATGGAGGAATTGGGAAAGAAGCAGGAGAACAACAGGTTGTACTGTGACAGTCAGAGTGCCATTCACCTTGCAAATAACTTAGCCTTTCATTCAAAGACTAAGCATATATAGTTGAGGTACCACTTCATACGATCCACCTTGGAAGATGGACAATTGAAGCTGGAAAAGATACACACTAGCTAGAATCCCGCAGAGATGTTAACAAAGGGAGTAACCAGGGAGAAACTGAGTTCTTGCTCAGTTTCAGTTGGTCTTCAAGAATGAATATGAAGATGAGAAATTTTCCAAGTCCAAGAAGGTTCAAAGTCCAACATATAAAATAGTGGTGGAGTTGTTGAGATCAGTCTCCAAGTGGGAGATTGTTGGTTGTGGAGCCTGATTATCTTCCTGATTTAGAGGTCTTTTACTTTCAGTCGTTTTTATACCCCATGAAGTATTTACACCTGAGAAGTATGTACACTCTTCCACGTGAGGGAGTGCAGAGGGGGGGTACCCCCTCTGCGGGGTCTGGGGGGGCTATCCCCCCGACTGGGGGGTCTGGGAGCAAGCGGGCCCCCAATGGGGGTTCGGGGGCAAAGCCCCCGAAGAAAAAATTGCCTTGTAAAAGTATATTGTAATTTTCATTGTAAATCTGAACCGTTCATTATAAGGTCGTAGATCTAACGATAGAGATTGTGTTAGGTTTTTTTTTTCCCTAGAAGGCAACCCTCTTTTATGAGGGAAATGTATTGTGGCTATGTATGTTGGCGAGTATTGTATTATGAGAGAGGAGACTATGAGAGAAAGAAGAAAAAGTTACAACGGGTTTTGATGTAGGTTGTATCCATTCATTTTGCTGGATAATAATAAAGAAAGGACCTGGCAATTTCTCTCGTGGACGTAGCCCACACTGGGTGAACCACGTAAATCTGTGTCTCTCTTGTATTGTGTATCTTCTGTGTTTTTTTTTCCGCATTAGTTTTATTTTATTGCGAAAAAAAAACAGAGAAGATACACAATACAAGAGAGACACAGATTTACGTGGTTCACCCAGTGTGGGCTACGTCCACCAGAGAAATTTCCAGGTCGTTTGTTTATTATTATCCAGCAAAATGAAGGGATACAACCTACAACAAAACCTGCTGTAACTTCCTCTTCTTTCTCTCACAGTCTCCTCTCTCAGAATACAATACTCACCAACATACATAGCCAGAATACATTTCCCTCATAAAAGAGGGTTGCCTTCTAGGGAAAAAAAAACCCTAACAATGGGGAAGCGATCGCTCGGGCTGGTGATATAAAAGTAACAGTAAAAATCTGAATATGTGAATCTACCAACTCCTGCACCTAGACATTTTCCGAAAATGAGTAATTAACCAGAAAGGGAAAGCAGAGGGAAAAAAGAAAGGGGATGACAATTTTTGAAAGCAGGAATTGGTGTAAGAAAGCCCCATTGATGGTCTTAACAGTAACTATGAAGTGCATTAAACATGTGAACATGTTCTTCAATCAAGGAATAGATACAACGAGCCATACTTATAGTTTCCAGGATTTGTTTGTATAAGAGAAGCGTCGAAAAGCTACAAGAAAATCAATTTTGGGATGTTTAAGTAAAGTTATTGTATTGTTAGCTTCACCGCAAGTATAACAACGAAAAATTTAATTTTTAATGTCCTCTCGTTGATATGATAGTTCTATTGGACTTGACATAGTATATATTCTTTTATTTAAAATTATTCCAGGAGATTAATTTTGCTAAGTTCATCGATCAAGGAAAAGTGCTAAAACGAGCCACATACTACATTTGCGTCACAGAGCTTATATTAAAAGGAAAAGCATGTCCTCTATAGTCTTTAATATCATAGAAAAACTGCAAAGATCCTGAATGTATTATTAATTTTCCAGAATGAAGCATACAACCAAGAACCAAGTAAACACCAAATGTATTGAAAGTTGAGGCACAAGGCAACACATGAACACAGAAGGCGTCAAGAAAGATCCCACAAGGTTCCATAGAGAAATACGCATCAACCTTTGCATCAAACAATTTGATATATAAAAAAAAATTCATCGTGGCATTGGTTTTCTCTTATATCTGGTATATGTTCCCACGAGAAAATAACTGGGGCCATGGGATATGAAAAAAAGTCTACCAAACACAAGACAACACAAAACCAGCGGAGCTTCGCCACTGTACGCTAGCTATAACCAAACCTCGAAATGGGGAACAAGAAAGTTTCTGATTACTATTTTACCATTAAGCAAGATCACCATGGACATTTTCTTCTGATGGTGCCATGGTCTATCACTACCAGTTTTAACAATGCCAAATTTCCAATATTATTGGAAATGCCTGATGCTTCTGCCGAGAGGAGCAAGCTATTTCGAGGATTCAAAGGATGGGCTTGATTTATATACAGTTGGATACTTTTTATGGGGTTTTCACTCATGCTTCCCATTTATGGACTGAAGAATCTTATGTTTGTGTACATCACCAACAACTGCACCTGCCTGTATGAATTCCAATGCCCGAACTCCCCAATATCTATAGTGAGTTCTGAAAATATCAAACTCATGTTTCAATCCATGTTGAGTCCTTTTATTTTTCAATTAGGGCATCGAGAAAAATGCAAATACCATACCATAAATGTATAGTTGGAGACCAACTTTTTTTTTTATTCGAGTACCCAAAAATAATGTAGAAATATTGCCATGGCTATATAGTTGGAAAACAATTGTCCAATTTGGGCACCCAAAAACGTGCAGACTCCTCCAACAAAGCCACAATCATCCACCATTTTTTTTTAATTTTCACACCGCAACAAATATGCAAAATTCTTACTGGGAGATGCAAAAAAACATCAAAATAACAACATCGATTGCATTTGTAGTTAGATTCCCCTTGTTGTTTCAAGTGCACAAGAAGAGACAAAATCTTTTGAAAAAGAATTTTACATCTATAGATGTAAAATCCGAAGAGATGGAGTCCGACAAGCATTCATCTGGGTGTTGAAGGAAAATTACAGACACACATGAGATATTTTCGTTTCCTACCAAAGCCTGATATTCTTTTTAATTTTTTTTCCTCTCGATATGCATTATTGCATTGACCTCATTTAAGGTAAATTTGCTATGTATCTGAAAGTCACGCAACATGTAGACACTATTTTCCTTTTTCTGTAGGTATACTTCATATGACAATTATGCTAACCCATGAAGCACATATTGTAACATAGGTTGTCTAATTGTACAATGTACAGTTGTGTTTCCCACGGTTCAAATGACAACATTGAGACAATGTTTATATATGTAAGAACATTTTTTACTGCATCGCAGACAATCAATTGTATCATCACTTATGAAAGCAGAAGCATAAATAAGAGAGTTGCATTTGGCACATACATGCTCAAAGGGGGTCAAGTATGCATTCAATGCAACCAAAACACCTTCAACCTGGAAACGTGAGCATAACAGTTAATATATTGAACAATATAATATACAATTGTGAAAAAAAAAAACTTCAGAAATTTGGTGAAGGCAATTTGTATGAGCAAAGTGAGGATGAATTTGTAGATGTATACACACAATAGTTGTAGAGCTAGTTAGTTTCTTGAGATCCTGTACTATGTCTGCTCGCAATTCTGTTACAAATGTTGTTTGGGTTGTGCGAAATATCCTTTCTTGAACATCTCTTTTCTTTGTTATATTTTTGAAGAGAATAAGTGGAAATTGCCCTTTATGCAATTGTTGTTCCATTGATGAAAACAAATTTGAATAGGTGTCGAACAATTGCAGCTACAACATGGAACAGTGAAATATTTGTGTAACTTAATCGAGATAGATGGACATGTGAAAGTAAAGGAAAAAACTAGATATGGAGAACGGTACCATTGCTTTGTCATTGTCTGAATCTCTATCTTTTATATGGAGAATGTGTTGCGAGCCAAGTTTTCTCGTGAGTTTGACAACTGTGCCAATGGTTTCGATTGGGTAAATGTCGTTTCTCTGTGCAAGTTGGCCGATAGTTGTGTCCGGGACGAAACAATCTGATCACAATCACCACAGTCATATACTGTTTTGGGCAATATATTAAAATTTGTAATGGATATCCCATTACCTGGCAATATCTTTTTTGCATGTTTCTGGATAAGTTATGTGGGAAGAGTCACTGTGACTTTCATCATGGCCTTCTTGTCTATCATGTCAGCTCACATAATGGATCTAATTTTGTTTGACTTGTCCAAGTAGGTGCTATAGACGACCATTATGTCCCCTATGAACACTTGTCCAGTTTGACGACTATTCAAGCCCTCTATTGATATTATTTTGGGTGTTACAAGTTTAGACCTGGTGACATTTTTTGAACAATAAAAGTAATGTGAATGGTAGTGTGCATTATTTTTTTGTTTTCTTTTTTCCTGAAATAAATGTACAAGTACACATAGAGCTTGGATGAACTATGGAGCCATAGTTTTGCAACCAGACCTCTTAGTCCATGGAACCTGCACTATCTTCGGCGTCTCGCTTGCACTTATTGGTACTTCTTGTGAAATGAAAAGTATGTGTTGCATATGACATCAACATATTCACCATGCCATAGATGAATAAATAGTTGAGGATATTTGTTTGGTAAACATATGAGGAACATAATGTATGCATATTTACCTTTGGCCTTTTCGGTCTGTTGATGTTTGGGATGATTGACTGCTCATGGCCATGTCACTAGTCGAATGTTTTCTAATGCAAGCATGTGTAGATGAACATCAAAAGGACTAAACAAGCATATGCATTGTATATTGTCCATAATTGTTCTTAATGTCACATGTAGGGTCGAAGGAGATGGAATACATAATAGGGTGTCAAGGGATACTCAGGAAACATGAGGACCCAAGTGTCAAATTGTATGCCTCATATTTTTTGACTGAAAAAATGTGTAACAGTAAATAGGGCGTGATGGCGGGGTATGACGACCAATATGTATATCGCGGAATCTCTGAAGCCAAGGGTGCAATCTTGAACCCGCCAGCTCGGGAACCCACGATCAAAAAAGTGGGTAAGTATGGAATAAGGTAGAAGCATGACCATAAATGTGAACCCGTGAGTCCTCCAACCCACGCACCAAGGCATTTTCGGAAATACGACTAAGCAAAGCAATCATAAAGCAAATGTAGACGAGAAAAGTTAAGTATAGAAGAGGGGGAAAAAGGGATGATAGAAAATGGAAAAATTAGAAATGTGGAGGGCACAAAGGCCCATTGTTGCCAAATCATCGTTTTCTAGTCCAATATTATATTCCCCCACCCGTTTTGTATGTTTAATTTACTAGGATAGTTGGTATACCTTTTTGAAGATTGTACCACAGACCCCTCTGATGTCGCATATAATAATTCATCTTCCTGTCCAACCAATCTATTTCTTTCAAGGTAGCAATGCTGAACATACAGTGGACATGAAGGCAAGTTAGTATGCAAAAAGACATGTAAAAAAAAGAAATACAATTCTATTTATTTCAATGTAGCAACATAGAGAATACAATTCACATGAGAATAAGCAGAAAGATACGTAGTATATACATACAACAAAAAAGGGTGCAAAGCAGTAGAACAAATACACATACAATAAATGAAATACTAAACACTGGAATATGAAATAAGAGTACATGTATGCACCTCTGTAACTCCTTTGCTACATTCACACCAAAGAGTCCATCGTCCTCTTCAGCCACTTTGTTTGTTTAAATGTAGAAATGCAGGAAAAATACAATGGACATGAAGGAAGTTAGTATGCAAGAAGACATGCAAAAATAAAATAAACAGAGTTCGAATTTTTTCAATGTAGTGGCACAAAAAATACAAATGACATGAAGATAAGTTTATTTGTTTTATTTTTATTTTTATTTATTTATTTTTATGTCTGGCGGAATCAACAACTAGTTGGGCACGTGCTCGCGTTACACGTGGCCGTGTTATCCAACTGCTACCACTATAACCTCCAGGTGTGCCCACGATGCCCCTTACACGACACACATTGTAAGTCAGGGGGATTTGAACTCGAAACATCATGGAACTTCATATTCAAGACACTAGCCAATTGAGTTGCCCCCTCGGGGGCCAGGACATGAAGATTCATTATTATGTAGGAAGGTACGCAATATCTACTTACAATAAACTAGGTGAACACATATACATACAATAAATGAAATACAGAACAACATAATATGAAATAACAGTAAAAGCATGTACCTTTCTATCTCCTCATCCACCGTTGTAGTTAAGACTCCTTCATTTTCTCCAGCTATTCTGTTTGTTTGGATGTGGGAACACAAAAATTAAAATGAACATGAATGGAAGATGGTATGTAGCGGAGAGCAAGTAATATGTACATACAGTAAATGAGAATCAATGAATAAAATAAAATATAGTTAGAAACATGAACCTTTGCTTTTGTCCATCCATGGTTGTAAATATATAAAGTTTTTTTCCTTCCCAAAATATATTACAAGCCAAAAAATATTTAGAAATTGCATGGCCATAGCTAAATGATTTTGGTTTTTTGTGGCAAAGTATCCAGATATGCTTCAGGACTTGGAAATATAATTTTGCAGTATCTTTGGTGTACATATAATATCTCAAGTACAAGACAAATTGTATCATGGTCACACCAGTCTGTGCAGAGGATAAATAGGTTGTATTGTGATATGGGGACATTTCACCATATATGGTTAATAAGTGTGTTTTGCACATGTTTATCTTAACAAAAAGACAACGGATATTGTAATTGCACATGTAGTTGTCCAATTATTTCTTATGCAACTATTTTGTATCATGTCAACACTGAAGTATCAACAAAATTTTACAGCAGAACAGGCGGGCACGAAACAGGTGCTAGATATTGACTTTGCCAGACATGACAAACAACAGAACTGCAGGTCCACTTGTGGGTGTCGGACTTGAACACCACAAAGCGCCAAAAAAAACAAAAAAATAGCTCCAATTGCCAATGCAGGACCCCAACCCTGCAAAGCCGAAGTAAACAAATGAAAACAACAAGCAACAAACTAGGGAGAAAGCATGAACATGCCCAATTGCAGCCCCAGGCCCCCAAACTCGTAAACTTGAGCCAAACAACAATAAGAAACAACCGACGAACCAATGAAACAACGAACAAGCAACAACCAACGAACCGGAAAACAACATATGTATCTCCAACGATTACCAAACTGCAGCCAAAGAACAGAAGGAACCAGAAACATATGACGAGCATGCTAGTAGAAATAAGCAAACATTATTACTTGCAAACTGCAAACACTGAACAACAAAGAAGGAATAAAAAATGAAATTATGGCATTGAAACTTACTCCGAAATGACGAATGACAGAAGCGCAGGTCAAATTGTGGGTGCAACACCCAGACCCCGCAAAGTAAAAAAAAACAGATCCAACTATGAATGCAGGACCCCAACCTTGCAAAGTTGAAGTAAACAAAAGCAAGCAACAAGCACCAACAGGTCCAACCACAATCGCAGGTCCCCAACCTTGCAAAGTTGAACCAAACAACAACAAGCAACAACCGACGAACCAACTAAGAAGAATCACCCACCGAACTACTAAACAATGTATGTAGCTTCAACGGTGACCACATTGCATTCCAAGCCTAGAATAAGTATGAAACATACAATGCCTATTCAATTGGCCATGGGCAACAATATTGTCCAAATTCACTGCAACATTGTATGGAAAATTTCGAGGAAAAATGTACTCCGAGAAGCCTATTTAGGTAAACATTTAAGGCTATCAGGCTATCTAAAGGCCTCACAGTATGCAAACATTTAAGCTGTCAGACTTGTTTCAGGACCTCGCACTATGTAACATTTAAGCTGTCAGACCTATTCAAGCACCTCAAAAAAAGTGTCAATGATCTAAACCTTCGGTATGCAAAAATTTCAATACAAATACAAATGACTAATAATAATAATAATAATAAGAGTAAAATGACATATTAATATGCGATCACTATAGTCCCTCTACACATTCGACAGGACCAATAATAAAAAACATTAAAAAACAACTTCCATGCTCAGAACTTTCGGTTTGTAAACATTTAAGTAAAAATGTAATAAAAATTAAAAAGGAGCGTCTAAGCTCAAAATTTTGGATATCTACAAATTTACAACATTGCGAACATCGAAGCTAGCAATAAGACCTCAAATATATTCTCCAATGAGACGATGACATATATATATATATATATATAATGTTTTTACTTATATAGTATGAACAATATAGATGATGCAAAAATTTATAGTCAAAGGACATATTAATATGAAGTCAATGAATTATTCATCGCTATAGTCCCTCCGCGCCTTCGGGAGGGACTAATAAGGTGGTTAAGGCCCAAAAATAATTTATGTGAAATATCATGGTAAATAATGATAAGATATAATAATATATATCTTTACTTTTTGACATGGAAAGGAGTAAGATCATAAGTTCATAACCTAAACTGATATTTTCAAGGAGGTGAAATAACAAGGCCAACTATGTATAGTATAATAATGAATTTAGTTTTTGGCATGGCATGAAAAAGTACCAAAATTAAACCCAAAGACTTGGTAATAATGTTATTCTTAGAAAAAGAGAGGCACAAGAATATCCCATGAGTGAAAAATATGAGGGTTATGAGTGAGATTACAACAAGGTCAAGAATGTGGGAAATGGGAAAAAAAGTTTTTTAAAGTGATAGGACAAGGATACTGACAATTTCACCAAATGCCATATTAACCTTACCGACAACTTGTAATGAACTTGCCCCCATTTGAATGAACCTGTAACCTATAGTATAAAATATACTGCTTGATGATCATGGTCATTCATTAACCATATCATAACTTCTAAAAAATTCTTGAGTGACGAGATATTTGAATACATCTTCCTTGAATGTGTAGCAGTAACTTAGCGGGAGCATGCAAGACTTTGTGCAAGCAATTGCAAAATGAGGGGGGAGTCTGGGAATGATTTTTCGGCTAAGTAATTTTGACCAAAAATTTAGTCAACACTACTCATATGCTCAAGGCCAACCTGAATGGGAACAAGCTATGCAAAGAGAAATTGATTCTTTATTGAAGAATCACACTTGGGAATTAGTTCCCAGACCGCAAGGAAAGAATGTTGCAAAGTCTCCATGGTTCTACAGGACCAAATTTACCTCTGAAGGTGTTGTTGAGCGACATAAATATTTCTTGATTGAAAAATGATTTTCTCAATAGGAAGGCATTGACTACACCGATACCTTTTCCCTTGTTGCAAAGATAAACACTATTCGACTGATTCTTTCCCTTAATTCTTGTTTTGGGTGGCAAATCCATCAAATGGATGTGGAGAGTGCATTTCTTCATGGAGACCTATCTGAAGAAATTTTCATGGAATAACCTCCTATTTTTGTGATAGATTCTACCTTGGTTTGTTGACTCAAAAAGTCACTTATGGTTTGAAGCAGGCTCCTCAAGCTTGGTATGCTAAGATCGTCAATTTCTTTCTTCGACTTGGTTTCAAACATTGTGAATATGATCACAACTTGTATGTACTCCATACCAATGGAGACACCTTGATTGTTGCTGCATATGTTGATGACCTTGTCATTACTGGAAATAACACTGATATCCTTCTTAGATTGAAGAAAGAGCTTGTTGACTCCTTTGACATGACAAATCTTGGCACTTTGCATTATTTTTTGGGTCTTCAAATATTACCACCATGCGATAGTTTTTTCATTTTTCAATATAAATATGTAATGAATATTTTGACATGTTTTAAGATGGATGATTGTAAGCCCTGTACTACTCCTTTTCAATTTGGAGTAAATCTCACCAAAAATTTTAAACTCCCACGGTCAATGCTATACTTTATCGACAATTGGTCGACAATCTTATTTATCTTACTCATAGTCAACCTGAAATTTATTTTGCTATTAGTGTGGTTCCTCACTTTATGCAGGATCCTAGAGAAAGCCACTGGAAATAAGTCAAACAAATTTTCTGCTATCTCAAGGGTACCACTCATTTTAGTATCAAGTATTTTTTATGTTCATATTCACTGGTTGACTTCACTGACTTTGACTTGGCTGGCGAGAGTGATGATCAAAAGTCCACTTCTGGCTATGTGTTTCGCTTTCCTGTTAAAACCTCAACTATAATCTATTGTGACAATCAAAGTGCTATTCAAGTTGTTGATAACCCTGTTGCCCACAATAATATGAAGCATGTTGAGCTCCACGCTCATTGTTTGAGACAGTTGGTTCATGAAAATGTTGCGTCTCTTGAATAATGAAGAACATATGATTAGGTAGTTGATATATTCAGTAAGACTTTATTTGAAGCTAGATTTATCAAGCTCCATACGATGCTTGGGATTCATGAAGATACAATTATTGGGGTGGTGTCATGCTAATGTAATTTTACCTCCTGAATCTCTAGAGTTGTGTGTTGATGGGGGGTTGTTGGAACACCAAGTTCTGATGGTTCATCATAATTCTCCTAGAATCAATCGGTTGGGAGTTTGACCTATATTTGGAAATAGTTGGTCAGATGATCGAACAAATATCTACATTAGTTGGTCAAGTAGTTGACATGCTTGTCAGTTAGACAATCGATTAATAATTGAAGATAATTAGTCAGTGGATCGACCAACCAAGCAATCAACTACAAATGCATGGATGGTCAGGTCGAGCATCCTTGTCGAGCCAACTTGACATCACAGATTTGACAGAGTCAACTCTAACAACCGATGGTTATATGTGGACAATATCCTCCCAATTTCAAGGAAGTTGGTTAGATCTTGAAGCTATAAATAGAAAAACCTATGGGTCACTACAATCAAGTGAATTATGATATCGTTGTTGTGTACAAGATCTCCAATGTGCATTGTGATGTTATGATCACAATGTGCTATACTTAAGTGTTGTAACCGTGTCTTTAGACACCACCTTTTTTATCTTCGAAATCTTATTTCCTCTTCGATTATCTACAATATTGTTTGTCTGTTTCGTATTAGGTTACACCCAATCCCCGACATTTTAGGAATGGAAATTAAAAGAGATTGGGAAAACATGAAACTCAAGTTGAATAAGAGAAAATATGCTAAGACAATATTGCAGAGGTTTAATATGCAACAATGCAAACTAGTCAAGGTCCCTATTCATGTAGGTGTAAAGTTATCTCTAGATCATTGTCCTAAGAAAAAAGAAGAGGAATAGGACATGTCTCATGTTCCTTATGCTATTGTTGTTGGTAGTTTTATGTTTTCAATGGTTTGTACTAGACCGTACATTGCACATTTAGTGGGAGTTTTGAGAAAATATGTGTCAAAACTAGGGAAGGATCACTGGACAACTGTAAAGAGGATTTTTAGGTATTTGTGTGGTACTAAATATTATGGAATTTGCTACCAAGGAAGACTTGGTGTAGATAGAGTGTTGGAAAAACATGGATTGTTGACATAGATTGGGCTGGAGTTTTGGATCACATAAAATCTACAAGTAGTTATGTGTTTAACCGATTTGGAGGAGAAATGAGTTGGATGAGAAAGAGACAATCTATAGTGGCACTCTTAGCTACAGAAGATGAATACATGGAAGCTAATCATGTGAGTAATGAATATTTATGATTACATAGGTTGTGTTCAGGTATTGGGTTTGTGCAACAAATTATACGGTTATTTTATAAAGAATTTGTGTATGCATTGCTATATTGTAAAGGTTTAAAACCTACAAATGCCAAAGAAAAATGATTTGGAGTGAAGCCAAAATGATACTCATCCATCATTCTTACTTGCACCAATATGTTAAAGTTAGTTACTATTCAACCTAACATAGAAATACTAGTAAAATTGTGGGTACTCAAATTTTGATAACCGTTGACATTCATTCCAAATTCAAATGATTCATGTATGTATATTTATAGTTGGTCATACATGGGTTCATGTACATATGACATAAATCCTATACACAAATTCGAGAGGGGATACGATTAAGATACTCGATTTGTAGCCTTATCTGACATTGGAACCTCTAAGGTTATAGTCTATTGGTTTGATGAATATTTCTGAAAGATGGATTGGACAAGGGTCGATGTGCTTCTCCAAATATTTTATGGCAAGATTAAATTTTTAACATGGATGCATATGATACTAGACAAAAGGGAAATGATTTTGATGGATGATACAAATAGGGTCATGGTGGTGGAACTCCATCAGTAGTAGATGATGAAACCTAGACTGATAATTTTTCCTTCACTTGTTTCATAGCTATTATATTTAGGGATGATTTTTTTTTAATTGTCTTCTCCAAGTCATTAGCCAAAAAAGAGGAACTAGTAGAAACTATTTCCCTTCTATCGTGATAAACATATATGTGTTGGCCAATGTTGTGGGCTACTTGAAATACCATTTTCTTAAAACACAACTATTGGAGTTTTGAAAGAGATTCAAGTGAAAATATTGTATTTTGGATCACAAAGTCACCTGGTTTTATTTAATGTATCACTTTCTTATAACATTTCTTGCAAAATTTGAACAATTCCATTAGCTAAGGAAACCATACAATTGAAAGAAATACAAAGTACAAAAAACATAGTAGCTTATTTGTTTAAATAGAAGAATTTCTAGATCTTGTCCCCCATTGGAGTATATACACCATATTTTTGACAAGTTTGCAACCAGTCCTAGACTGTTCAAGGAATTTAAGAAGGAAAATTTTTCAATTTATTGTTAAACACCAAAGGTATTAATGGAAGATGTAATGAACATGCATATACAAGGATTCAAATTGATGTAACCGACTTTGAATCATGGATATCTAGGGGATTAGTTTACCAATAGGGCTTGGAAACTAAGGTGCCTATGGGAACATGGATTTGTAGGCTTGCTTGTCTTGTTCTGATGCAAATAACCAATGTTGCAAACAATGCACCACTTGATCTCAAGGATGAGCTTCAAATACCTTCAAATTTAAGTTATGCAAAGATATTACATCTAAAAATTCTAATGATCTATGTAGAAGCAAGCAATATGAAATAATGATAGACTAAATATCCTTCTTTGCAATATCGCTTATGTAATACAGGTGAAAAACATGTCATCACCAACATAATCTATGGCCTTGATAAAGGCTTGGAGATGGTTTTGACAAACACAGGGATAACCAAAACACGATCTCCTTGCTTCCTAAATCATTCATGCATTGATTTATGGAATTCACATAAAATTTGAGGAGAAGGAGAAAAATTGAGATGTAAAAAGTATAAATTAGAAGTTTCAAATAATGAGACAAAATTTCATTCATTACATATTCTCACTAATATTGGAGATCATGTTTTTTTGGCGAGGGGGTTCAATAATATGAAATTACTACATACTCAATTGTCTTCAATTTTGACCTAAAATATGAGGCAAAATAAAAATGTGGCGATGTGATGCTCCTTCCAGACACACTTTTTTAACTTGAAAATGCATAAGATGCTATCACATGAAGAGAAAAGAAAATATATTGAAACACAATGCTAAAACACTGTACCTGAATTTTGTTAGATAACTTAAGATACCAGAGGTTCTGTGCATGTTAGAGGGAGAGAGGCATTGTTTATTCCTTGTGAAACAAATAAATCCTACCTTATTAAGCATCTCTTTCAACCCTAAACACTTCAGAAATAAGAGATAGAAGAATTGAAGGGTGATTAGAAGCATAAGTTACATTTTAAAAATTTTCTTTTCTGAAAGAAAGTTTTAGCAATTCCCCCATCTACTTGATTGGGTGGCTGAAATATAAGGTTTCTTTTGAATATATTTAGTTCCATCATTCATGTTATTTATATCATAGTAAAATCAAAGCCTTGAGCTAGATAACTACCCAACTAAGATTCATTTAAAATGTGCTGAGTTAATTAGTCATGTTATCCCCATTTTGTGGATAACTAAGGAGATTATGTCTCGAGGCCCTCAAGTTGCAGATATGGAGTGCCGAGAGACCACATGACCAACACTATCCTTTTTCACAAATGGAGACCCCTCTCACCACCACACATGTCACATATTTTCAGATGGAATCCACCATACCAAATGGCTTTTGGAAGGTAATGGGCCTTGCTCCATGAGGTACAAGTCAATATTATGGTGAGCATCACTTCGATATTTAAGCCATTTGAGTATGTTGTATCATAGATTTCTCTAGATTTCATGTTATATGCTTGGATATTATGCATTTTTCCTTGTTTCACCTTGGTGGTTGACATTGTGCCCTAGTAAGTGGTCTTCCTTGGGGATGGGTTTGCTATTAGGAACTCCCTTGAAGAGCCATCGTACCATTCTCGACCATACTTACCACTTTCCATCACTATTTCCCCCCATTTCCTTATCTCTTGGAATTTTAGGGTGTACTGACCCAAGAAGGGGTTGTCCCTCATTATATGGGAAGAAAGGGGTTGAAGGCACAAATGGATTGATGTTGGGTAAAAGATAAAATCCTATGTATGAACCTTCTAGATGCTTCACCCAGGGATCACCCTAGAAAGCAATGAAACACTTATCTGTAAGAGAAGGGGACCCACAATAAAATATGATTGAATAAGAATTCTTAAAATGTTAGTTGGAGTATATGAGGTATCATCACGAGTCGAACTATCATGTCCATGAATATCTAGTGGTATGACATTACCATCATCTGGTCACCAAGTTAGGGTAATGGCTCTCAGTTGCATGGCTGAGAGAAAGGAGGTCTCATCATGAGCCAACCTTCTCATTTCCACTGGGTGTTTGTGGGCGACACTTCCATTATCTGGACATCGCACCAGGGCAATGGCCTTCAAACTTTCCTTAAAATTATGAAAGAGTAAAAGAATGGAAAATAATGGGCTTGGAAAAAGTGCATTGCAGACGAAGGTACCACACACCCTCTACAAAGGCACCCATGAATGAGACACTATGACCTATTGTATGTCATGATCCCTATGCTCATTGAGTCTTGACGCTAACCACTTCACCCACTTTACATGACTTAGAGAGGGATCTCTTGGAAACTCTCCTTGACCTAGGGAAATACCTACCCAATAGGACACCTCGTCAACCCTCCCATATTCAATCTTGACAAGTCATATAATGTCTTTGAGAAATTAATTGTTTGATATAGTGATCTTTGATGCACATTATTAGGTGGCTCATTTATTGATTGGATTCACTTATCATTATGTTATGACTTGAGATCCTTGGAGGGCGTGCTTATTTGTCTTTGCATAACCTAGTTGGTGGACAATTTTGGAAGAATAAACCTAGCTTGGGCTTCCATGGGGCTGCAATCCCACATGTTGGATGCCAAGGGTCCACATGTCGAATCACAACGACAAAGTACTGGAGACCTAGAAGATGATGTGGAATACTTATCCCAACCCTCACATGCCAAACGATTTTCCCTAGAGGGGAAAAACGTCTTCTTTTTTAGCTTGATGTCATGTTTGGGGGGTTAGGGCATGGTGGTGAGGTGATATGCATTGGCACTTGGAAATTTTGAGGTGTTTGAAGCTTTGACCATGAAGGAAGACATTTGGATGCTTGACACGTGGCTTTGGGAAGCCTTACTACCCTCCTACATCACCAACAACCTTTTCCTAGTGCCGAAACGTCCCCTAAAGGGGGGACGTCCATGAAAATTAGGGTTTTATTTGTGCAAAAGTGAAATTTTAAAGGAATTGTTTAATATTATTTTTTAAAAGTGGAAAGATTAGGGTTTTTGACCCCTAATCTTGTGTTTTCCCTAATATTATGTGGACAAATTATGTTAGCAACATTTTGTATAAATAGAGATCCTAAGATCTCATTTTAAAGGATAGCATAACTCTCCCATTGTGATAAGACTTGGTCTGAATTTTTTGCTACCTTTGACAAATGGTGTCTTTCATGCTCTTGTTCATGGTTATATTTGGTGAATGGTTGATGGAAGTCTAGCGCTAGCCTTGGAAGGCTTGTCTTTTGCTCTCATGGTGGATTGTCTTAGCATTTTCTTGAAATTGGTATGGTCTTTTACTTTCATGCTATAATTTGTTTCAATTCAAGGTTATGATGCTAGGAACTAAGTGGGAAGTATAAGGATTTACATCCCCACTCTAGTCTCCATAATTTTTATGCTTAAGATTGTTGATGTTGCAAGGGTTTGTTTGAGGAAGTAAGAGGATTTACACCCCTCATCTACAAACCCTAACTAGAGATACTTGCCTTAGGGAGTAAGAGGGTTTACACCCCCAAGGAGGTAGCACCTCTAGTTTGTTTTTACTTGACTCCACTAGCCCTTCTTTAAAGGAACTAGTCACTTATCTATTGCATTGGAGATATAAAATCATTGCCTTGGGAAACATGATTTTTGCAAGCTATAAATCACTCTCTTTTGAAAAGTTTTCTTTGAGCCCTTGGCTCTCTAGCCTCATTGAGTCATCCTCTTTATCCCAATACTTTTATTTCTGTTAAACCAGATAGATTGACTACCATGAGAGCCACTAGAGCTAAAGTATGGAACAAGCTTTGTAAAATCTAGCACATACTCTGGCAAGAGACCTGGCCAGGGCTCCTCGATGACAGGTGTCCCACTGGTTGTCCACTACATGTTTGTGGCGTCAGCGCCCTTGTCCTCGTAAGCTACCACCTGGAGACTGGTGCCTATCACCTCCGCTGCTACCACCGGAACAACATCTTTGTCAACTCTTTCTTTTCTTGCCAGGGTCTGCTTTCTCTCAGGAGCATACAAGGGAACTGGTCCGCATGCCTTCCCGTCAGACCGCGGGTTCCCCTCGGTAGCGTCTTGTTGATGGCTGCTTGCATGGTCGCTTGCAGTGAGAGGTGCATCACTGGAATCCTCAGGGGAGGATTCAGGGGGGTTGGCGAGAAGCTGAAGAAGGAAAGATAGCCTTCCCTCCATTTGTTGAACCCAGAACTGGAGGTCGTTCACTCCTTCTCAGAGCTCAAAGACTAAATCATGCAGAATGGTGGAGCTTTCATGCGGGAGATTGGGGAAGGGCGTCTTCAACTTACTGCGGGGTCAACCATGGTCGGGCCTTTTGTGGGGTGAATTCGCTGAGTCCCTGCCCGGCGTCGGAGGAGGAGACGAAATCCTGACGAAGGGATGTCACCATGGTAGGGTCAAGATGGTATCAATGATGGCTAGACAGTCAAAGGCTTGGGTGGAAGAACCAGAGGGTGAGGAGGAAGTGTGGGGGCGCCGAGGGTGCCAGGGAGAACCCCTGCGCGGGCGCATTCGTTGTCGTAGCATGGTGAGGCTCGACATCTGCAGGAAGTCTGCAGAGCCAAGGTTGAAGGTGGGGAGCGGCCGAAGGAACATGAAAAGAGCCACAGAACCAGAATCAAAACCACAGAGCCGAACGATAGCACAAAAGGGACGCTGCATTGCACTCTTAGTAATGGTGGTCGAGGGAGCTTGGTTTAATGCCCCTCCCATCGACGTTGAATGCGTATTAATGCTCGGGGGTGATGGTTACAGTGGGAACGAGCTGAGCACATGGCTCTGTGCTCTGCTGGCCTCCCCTTGCCGCCTCTACACGCCAGGTGTTGGGCACTATCACCCTATCCGGGTGATTTTTAGCTCATATTTATTGCTAGTTTTAATGTTGATTTGTTTAACTAAGTTAGATATTTATATGTTGACTTAGATATTGTTTTACTACTGTCATAATTGATGCATAATAGGGACATCAAGCTTAACTTGCTGATCCAACTAACACCATACATTGCAAGTGGGATTTTCTTGTGTCTCGTGCATGTACAATCATTCGAAGAAGTACTACATATTTGAGGCAACATTTGTTGGGTTTACAAGGCATCTCTTTTCCTGTTTCACTCCACTTAGACTTGAAATCTATGGGTTTCACTTTCATATCCATCCATATCCATCTCTTTCCCCCTAGGGTCACCAAGATCGCCTCCCTAGAGTGACCTAGTCACCCTTGAAGCGCGGGACCTACATCGAGGTGACATTGGGTGTAGTGTTACTTAGTTGTAGCACTTGCCTTTGTGGTTGGGTCTGACTTTTCCCAACCTAAAATCTGTGCCATTTTGGTGTGAAATAGTGAAAACTATTGTTCACTCTTTTATGATTGCATGTATATGAAGACCATCTGCGACATTGCAGAAATATTAATGCCAATAACATTACTAGACTGGTTGTTCGTGAGGAACATTCTTTAATGCATGATCACTTGCAAGCATATACCATTTGAGTTTTATTGCAAATTTTAGGAATGGAACTTAGTATTCCATCTAATAAGGGAGCCATGATCATGTTTTGAAGATTTTCCCCATTTTTAGCTTTGATCAATGAACAAAGCAACCAACATTAAGTCTGGGTTATCTAGTGCATGAAATTTGTTGATTCTTGAGTGCATTATTTGGTGTAACAATGCTGCTAGTTATATTGGTTGATTCTTGAGTGCATTAGTTGGAGTGGGAATATGCTTACAAGTCAATTACTTTTGAGAAATATCGATTTAGATTTGTTGATTATTCTTATGTTATGGTGATTTTGATTAATGTTTGTCAACATACCCTGCACTTTTGATCAGAAATTGTAAAATTGTAAATTTCACTATATGTGATACTTTTATTACAAGATATCTCTGCTATACATATGGAAATGTGTTAAATGGATTGGAATATGTCCAAAATTATTTATTTTTATCATACATTTTACTTTGATTTATATCTAGAATGCTACCATTTTAATGTTGTTCTTCGAGGAAGAGGCACCCAAATCTTTGATTTCTTTATTGGAGAAATATTTAATTTATATTTTATTTAAGGAGATGTGATATATTGTTTACACACTCCTTTTATTTGATGAAAGAATAATCAGAAAAGCCTATTTAAAATTAATTTGACTGTAAGGACCTAATTTTAAATTAAGCCTAAAAATACTCATAAATTTAAACAGATAAAAATTACTTCTAATTAATTTCTTTCATTCATCATATAAGTAGTAGAAATTCATATAAGCAACAAAAATCTAAATAACACCATGCTAATAATTTTAAATACCCATTACATATTCATGAGAATGCGTACCTAAAAATACTTCTGTGTGATGCTAAATTCCCGACCTCTAAATGTCCTCCCTATTGCTTTTCCCTGCTGCTTTGCCCAACCTGTTGCTTTGACCAAACTATGCCCCAAAACTGAGTTTTCCTCCCTGCCAACTAGGAACAACTTCCTAGCTCTAGGATACCATATGGATATCCTGGCCCCCGTGCCCAAAACCCCCAGCAAACCAGTGCCCCCTGTACTGATCCTTCCCGACTACAGAACTCAAACTCTCCACCAGCCAATTCCCTGAGCACCCTCCAAAAAAATCCAAGAGAACCCTCTCCCCAAAACAAGTAGAATCATAATCCCCCCTCTTTCATAAACCTCCTCCGCTCATATCCCTCCTTCACCGCCCTTTCTCCTCATTTATTTCCTTATCTACACATTCATTATCTTATCCACATAGTTAATGCCTTACCCTATTATTTAATGTTTCCTTATCCTTATTTTTAATGCTTCTTATCCCCTAGTATACGTAGATCATTTAATTAAACAATTAAATTTATTAACCCTCTTAAATTTATTACCCTGTTCATTCAATGCAATAGGTAATTAAATATTTAATTAATTAATTAATCAAAATTATAACAGTTAATTAATTAATAAATATTTAATTAATATTATTAGGCCAATCTTTGTTTAGTTAATAACATGTTAGAAAAATTAATTACCTAATAAATTTTACTTAATAATCCCTAAGCATATATTCAACTAAGGTTGTTACATACACCCACCCTTCAGGAAACTTCGTCCCGAAGTTAAGGTATCCTATGGTCAAAGGAAAAGAAACAGGGTTCACACATTCATAACAATTAACCGACATTAACAGTAAGTAAGTCAAGAAAACTCATACATACTAGTGTATATGTACAAGAAATGCATGTGTAGCTAGTACATACAAGTCTCGTGCATGTACTAATAATCAAAACTATCATCCTTTAGTAATTTATGTATGCATCCAATCCAGTCAGCAGGACTAGTATTTTATAAAAGAAAACAAACCAATCAATTATTTGAAAAATCCTTTAATTACTATTATCTAGTTCAACAATTTTATTTAGACAATTGTGGTTTAGTTATGAAATTATGAATATTCATATATACACATTTTCTTTTTCTTTTCTTTTTTTTTTAGAAGGGAAAACATTAAATTCCACCACAAGACAAATCTCCATACCTTCTCAACTATTACTACTCATCCTTCCTCCCTAACCTACTTCCATATCCATTCCTATCCTTCCTCTGCTAGACTATCTTGGAGCATCAACTATATTGACCTAACTCCAAATAGAACCC